>JAVLVB010000358.1:4815-49963 GCA_032876305.1 Orestias chungarensis | reverse complement strand
GAACTCAGATGCAGGCAAAGTCTCAGTCCTAGTTCTGCTGGACCTGACCGCTGCCTTTGATACAGTTGACCATGGGATTTTATTACAGAGGTTAACAGACTGAGTGGGAATCACTGGTATGGCTCTCAACTGGTTCAAGTCCTACCTTGAGGACAGGTGTTACTTTGTTCAAATTGGGAACTGCTTCAATCAAAAGAAGACCTTCCTTGTTTTGTGCAGTTTCTGAGCATTCATCGGGTCTGGGGCAAGTGAGCTGCTGTCCTTTGTCCTCTGATGTGTTTTTCCATCCCAAGAAAGCATGTCTCCCTCTCCTAAATTGTTCTTCACTTGCTTTCTATACTAAAGCTTGGCTGTTTTTTTTTTGTAATTTTATTTTTAAGTTTACAAATTTACAAAACAGAAAAATACATAATGGGGAAGAGTGCCATTACATTTGGTCAGAGAATGGAATACAAATATACAGTGATATTACTGCTCAAGTAAAGTCCGATCTTGTATATTTCACATATTCTGTCCACGTCGTCCATGTTTCGTGAAAATATTCTCTTTGGTTCTGAATGATAGAGGACAGTTTTTCCATTACATATATATTGTGTGTTGTTTCTATCCACTCATCCACCGAGGGAGGGTCTGCCTTTAACCATTTCCTTGTGATGGCTTTTTAACTTGCTAATAATAGGATTCTCAATAGTTTTTTATCCTCTTTTCTCCAATTCTTAACATTAACATCTCCCAAAAATAAACATTCTAATGTTAATGACAATTTGGAGCCGAAAACATAATTTATATGGTTGCAGATCTGTGACCAATATGTTCTAAGAATGGTGCAATCCCCAAAAATGAGATAGATATTGGCCCCTTAGGAGCCACAGAGCCTCCAGCATGAATCTCCACTCCCTTGGTGTCTTTTTGAACAGGTTTGGTAAAAAAACTCACAATACTCTTCCATCCAAACTCTCGCCATGTATTAGAGCCTGTGGTCTTCCACTGAAGATGACAAATCCTTTCCCATTTTTCCATTGTTATAATCAGATTGCTATCAGTCTACCATCTTTTTTGGATGTATTCTGTGCCATTTCCTTACTTAACTGAATCGCTTTATACAATTTGGATATTATATTGTTTGTGGAAATAGATTTTAGTAGACTTACGAAGGTCTGTATGAATCCTATTTTGCTGTTTTCCCAAATAGCTTTAATGTTTTTATCAAAATTATGTCTGACTTGTAGATATCTGTAAAAGTCATCTCGATTAAGACGTTTTTTTTCTTTAAGTTCTTCAAATCTCATGAGAACTCCCTTGTGTATGAAAGAATAACATAAAGTCAGACCCCTTGAAATCCAAGTTTTAAATCTGTGATCTTAAGTATTTGGCAAAAAGTCAGAGTCATATGCAATCCATTTTAGTATTCCTGAGGTTTTCTCCAGTTTACAAATGTTTAACACCCCATCCCAACATTTAAGTAGAGATTCGCACTGACTGATTCCACTAAAGAGTGAAGGCCCAAAAAGGGGACTGCACTCCATCTCTGTAAATCTGTTTTAATTTTTATGCTTAATGTACCATAATTTTCATCAAAAAGCTTATCAAAGTCTTCTGTTAAGACAACCTCTAAATATTTGATGCTATTTGAATCCCATTTCCATTTATATTTGCTTTTTATACTTATTGGCGGCTTATAATTTAATTTTGACACCTGAGTTGTATTTATAATGATTTTATATCCGGAGAGGGAGCCAAATTTATCCAGCACCTGTATTAGTTTGGGTAGAGATTGTGAGGGTTTAGTCAAAAATATTAATATATGGTCTGCAAAAAGTACTAGTTTTTGTTCACCTGAGGTCAATTCCTTTAATTTCTGCAGTCTGTCTTATAAATTGGCTTAAAGGCTCACTATATAGAGCAAATAAAAGTGCAGAGGCTCCACACCCTTGACGAGTGCCCCTCTCCAAGGTGAAAGATTTGGTCAAATCCCCGTTAACTTTTATTTTGGCAGTTGGTTTCTTGTACAGCGCAGCAAAAGTATCAATAATATTTTAATGAAAACCAAATTTATCCATTACTTTAAACAGAAATTCCCATCTTACTGAATAAAATGCTTTTTCAGCGTCTAAACTTATCATGAGCGCTTCCAAATTACCTTTTTTAACATGTATCATAATTAATAGTGTTTTTCGAATATTGTCTTGAGTCTGTCTCTGTCTAATGAAACCTGTCTCGTCTTTGTTAATAAGGTCTGGTAGAATTGTCTCCAATCTTTTACATAATATTGAGGTGAAAATCTTGTAATCTATGTTGAGCACGCTGACAGGCCTAAAATTTCCACTCTGGGTTTTGTCTTTATTTTCCTTTGAGATTATGGAAATGACTGCTTCCTTCCAAGAAGGTGGAATCTTTTCATTGTCGATAACCCAATTGAATGTTTTCACCAATGTTAAGACGAGATGTTCTTGCATAGCTTTATACACCTCAGAAGTAAATCCATCTGCCCCTAGACTCTTGGAATTCTTGAATCTTTTTATTGATGCCAAAACTTTTTCTTTTGTTATTTTTTAGGTCAACCTCTTATTTTTATCCTCTGAGACTTTAGGTAAATTTAAGAATGATAAAAATGTATCAATGTCTTCATTACTCCCTAATTGTGGTTGAGAATTTAATTTTCGATAATACTCTTCAAAACATTCTTGAATTTTTTCAACATTGGTCTCAATTGTATTTGTCACTGGGTTTTTAATTTCTATGTATTGTCCGTTCTGCCTCTTGTTTTATAGTCTGTAAGATAATAGCCTGAGTGCTCTACCGCCTGCTTCATAGTAGCGTTGTTTTGTAAAAAGGCCTTTTTTAAAAATCTCTTGTGTGTTTATAGCATCTATCTCATTTTTTTACTTCTTTTATTTTCAACTTGACAGAGGTTTTTAGTGAAGTCGAGTGTTCTTTCAGAAGGTCTTTAAGTTTTTTTTCTAATTCTTGTTTCTTTTGTATTTTACATTTCTTTAACTAACAGAGATTGCAATGATCTTTCCCCGAATAATATTGCCAGAGAAACCTCATCATTGTCATGTTCTAAGTAAGACTGAATTTCTGTTCTCAGGGTGTTTTGAGTGTCGGTAACCTTCAAGATACTGGAGTTTAACTTCCAGAGAGTCGATCTAGTCCTGTTGTTGATATTAACTGTTAAATACACTGATTCATGGTCTGATATGGTACAAGTTCCAATCTCACAAGACGACACTCAGTGCATGTCTTTGCTGATATTCTTAGCATCTGGTCTGCCATTTGTACTATCGGTTTTTGGCTGTAAGCGAATATTGAAGTCACCTGCCCATATTGGAATACCCTGACAGTTAGATGTAAGCGTCTCAAGTAGTAGTACATGTTTGTATATTGACCAGTCACTGTCAAGTTTGCCTATGACCAAGATGTATCTTCCTTCTTTATCCTTACATTCAGAAATATATTCAAAATTAACTATGCTGGACAACAAAATCGCAACCCCTCTACGTCTACCGGAACTGTGAGAGGAGAAATATACTTTAGAGTAACCGTTTTTGTTCAGTTTTGCATGCTCACTGGTGGGTCTTTTGAATAAATGCTATCTGTACTTTCTCCCTTTTCAGTTGTGGTAATATTTTTAAACCCTTAATTGTATTAAGTACACCATTTATATTTAGTGACAAAAATTTTACAGATCGGGCTGAAATTTTAATGTTTTAACTGTACACAATCTCATTAAACATGGCACTCTTCCCTTCTCTGCAAAGAATAGGCAGAGTTTAAAACAGGACAACAACAAAAAGAACAGAAAAGAACATAGCTCCTTATGTTGTGGTCTGTGTAATAGACCCTTTTATGTCCCAGGGGGCGCTCTAAGGTAGAAAACCAGTTCCTGTTGCCAGTGCGTGGCATCCTTATGGCTATGACAGTGTAATGTAAACTCGCTTATTAGAACCTTCAGTATTATATTAGCTTACTCACCCAGTCACTTCAAACTTATACTTCAATAAAGGGGGCATTTACATTCAAAAGACCTCACAGTCTTAAGGCTTTACTTCGCCTTTGGGCTCAGGGACTTTCTCTGGATCCCGGGTCCCGCTCTGGCTCAGGTGTAGCCTTCTTTGTGCGTTGGTCCACCCGGGTCCAGGTCAGCTGCTGGATGCGTTCCGCCAGTGATGTTGGTGTCTTTATGGGCTTGACTGCGTATCCCCGCTTCGCTAGATCTCCCGCTGCCTCCGCTACTGTATCATAGATCCTGACTCCATCGCTGTGTCTCATGCCCAGTCTGGCGGGGAAGAGTGTTTGAAACCGCACGTCTTTCTCTTTGAACACTTTCTGGATTTCAGCGTATTCTCTCCCCTTTCCAATAATGGCAAGTGGAAAGTCCTGGTCTAGAGTTACTTGTTTTTCTTTCCACTTGAAACCTTTCATCTGCCAGGATATACGCAGCACCTTTTCCTAGGTTTTAATAATAGAGCGGGGAGGGGCGCTTGGAGGTGGCATTGGTCCCATAGAGCGATGCGCTCTTTCGATGTGTAACTCCATGTCGTTTGGCAATTGGAGCCCCTCACGAAGCACTTTCTTCTTTCTCTGCATGTTCGCTGACCCCATAGATCCTCAAGTTTTCTCGTCTGCCTCGGGCCTGCATGTCAGTTAGCTGGTCTTCTAGCTTCGAGCATAGCTTTAGCAAACCAGGTGCTACTTGTACGGCTGTTTGAGGTCGCTCTTCGACCTTTTCCATCCGGTTTTCTGTCTCTTCCAATCTGCTGCTGGTTGAGGAAATGTCGCGCTTCAGCTCTTCAAATTGACCCCCGCTTTCTTGTCGGAACTGTTTTAGTTCACAGAGGATCTCTGAGTCCGCCATGATGCTATTTGCTGAGCAGGTGTTAGTTAGCCTTTTAGTCTTTTAGTAAAAATTATCTGGTTCGTTCAGGAGCCTATCTACTGCCAGCGTCGTGGTGTTCCAACCGGAAGATCTCAGCTTGGCTGTTTTAATGTGTTTAACGACCTTTACTCTTATTTTTCTTTTTATGTTTACAATTGGTGAAAAAATTCAGGCAAACAGATATGTAGTGTTAGGCAAGAGTAGAAAGGAGAAACCAGCGTCAGTGTCTGGATAATAGCAGTAAAAAGATCAAGTCAAAGTCTCTGGGAGGCTGTAAAACAATGTAATCAGGAAAAGCGGGAAATGTTTTAAAGATGTGGTGCTGTTTGCCCACCTGCTTTTCATACACATTATTCTTCCTCTAAATAGAAAATATTTGGGCTTTAATGTCAATTTCTCCCTGGTTTCCGTAGGGACCTGACATGCTAAGTTTCTTCTCTGTAGTCTTTGCCCAGTGCCTCATGGTTATGCAAAAACCATTTGTTTTCAATACCTCTCCCTTTATCACCATGTTAGTTTTGTTGGGGGTGAGCTCTACCGGGATTATACTTCTGCATCATTTCATTTGACATTAGCTCACAATTCGTCTTTAGTAACTGTGGAGGGAATGCACGTTAGCTAAAATCAGGAACAGGGGTCTAATTTTTGCTTTAAATCCACATCCTTCCCCCTTCTGGTCAACTTCTTATGTTCAGATCTACGCCAACTGGAGAAGTCTTTGCAAGGCATGGAAACACTGTGGTTATTTGTGATCCAAGCTTATTTGATAGTACAAACCAATGAAAAAAAAGATTATCCAAATTTGTCTGTAAATATTGCAGCTGGCATGGCGTGATAAAGGACGTTAAGCATTTATTTATTGTTATGTAAAGTTCATAATTTTATGTCTATTTACATTTGACACCCTATTGCTACATGTACCGAGAACCTAGCAGTTTGTAAGGCAACATTTTAAGAAATGTTGCCTTACATTTCTTAAAATGACAAGAAAATAACGTTTAAAGTTTGTGTGTCTACATATAGGAAAGTTTTTGCTCTAAGTTTTTTTTTATTATGGTCTGACAACACTAAGTATTTTTTCAACCTCCATAAAATACTTTCATAACTTTTGTGATTATATGTCGACTTACAGCTCATTGATCAACCTCTGTCATGGCCTGAAGGGGCAATTAACCGGCACTAAGCAACTTTGAGGATGGCTACAGGAACTTACATTATTTGGTCACAATTAGATTTATTAGCTCATCGCTATTCAGCCTTCACACAGACACTTGAAAAAGAAATGTACTTCAATCCAACTGCAGGCAATCTGGAGATCAGGATTTTAGTACGCTATGCACTGGTCCTCATGGGAAATGCAGTCTTCTTTTAGGCAGAATACTACTGCTTTCGTTGCCCCCAAAATTTACCAAAACTGAAACATCTTTAGTGTTGCTTTAAATATATTGTTTTTAAGTTTTAAGCAAAACATTTTTAGGATACAATTTCAGTTGAACAAACCGTTATGTGACAAGGGATGGCAGAAGGACCCCGAGATTCAGCCGACACAGCTTAAATACTTTAAATGAGGATTTAATGACAAATTCAAAATCCAAAAATCCAGAAAAGTTAACAAAATACAAAGAAAAAGTATTTAGAAAAAACGTCATACCGTGGAAGCAGAACAAACAAAAAACTCCAGAGGTCAGACATGATCATAATCCAAAAACAGAAACAGGCCATTGTCCAGAAAATCAGAAATGCAAGATATCCGGGGCAAGGCAAGGCAGGACAATCTGGTGAACATAAACAGGTAAAAATCAGACATACAAAACAGGAAACACTGGACATAAACTCGCTAGTTATTTGCAATATGCTGGCAGCTAAACTGAGAAGCAGGTTTGGGTAAATAGGATGAAAAACAGGTGCAAATATTAGGTGCTGATGAGTGTGCTGAAGCTCTGTCTGGCTCCCTTTTCTCATGATTCCTTAACTAGGTGAAGCGAAAGGAATCAAAAACTTTAGAAGGGAAAGACCAGTTTGAGAAGGGAGAGAGCAAGGAAGTTGGATGAGGCATGGGAAAAGCTGCAAAAGTGCCAAATAGCTACTTCCTGTGAGCTATTCAGGGTTTAACTATGGGCCTTTATGCATGTTTGTGTCTCCTTGTGTGCCCACTGGAATTTTAAGGACCCCCTTCTCAGACTAATTACATACTCACATATTTCAGCAGATAACGCCATTTCCATGTTGGTGAGCACAGTGATTGCATGCGTGTGCATTTATTTATGATTTAGGTATGCTGTATGTTTACTTACAGTAAGATTGTCTTTTGTGTGAGACTGTGTGGTCTCTCCGTGGTTTATTGATGTGGGAATTTTATCCACACTTGGGAGGGAAAATGTTGGAAATACCAAGAATTTGGCGGGGGGCGGAGGATGGTACGGTCGATGGTTCTCTATTCTGTTTTCTCAGATTGTTTTAGTGGTGGCAATCTTTATAGTAGTTCAATATATTTGTCTGAAAGACTTCCATGCATCCACCCAGCACACAAACAAGGGCCTGTACTTTTGTCCATCCCAATATAACAACTTTACACATATTCTGAAAAAAAATCCACAGTGCTGTGCCCTTTCCTTCTAGCTTACTTTGTAATAAGTTTTTTTTAATTTTCCATCACAATTTTGCCTTGTGTTCCAAATTATTAATACAATTATTCGTACTATTTGAAGTTTTCCAAACATTTTCATATAAAAACTGAAAACATGTATACTAATGTATTCAAAAATGTTTACTGGGACATTATATTTCTTACATCTCTTACCTGACCTGTTCATTTAGATTTTGTCAGATTTTTTTTTAAAGCTGATAGTGTGACAATGTTGCTTAATTGGCAACAGTGGGGTAATTCTTAACCACAAACATCAAGAGATGACCCGGTTGGCAGGTATGCCAGTCAACATTTGAGATGCAATGAACCCTTTAGCTATGATAATATTTCGCAACATTTGGAATGGGGATTTTTCTTTCCTTTTGGAAAAGTTTTCACTGTAAAACATTTTAGAACTGGAGGCTGTGCTTCTGCATGTGTCTTCATTTGTAGAAACTGTAACCAGCTTTCGTTAAACAGCTCCAAAGCATTACAATGGAATCATCTGACTAAAAATAATATATTTCTTGCTGAAGAGAGCAAAGGCAGTAATTATAGTTCCAGATACAATTTGCATAGTTCAAGAAATTATCACTTAGCTCTTTGAAAACAACAGATAAAAGACCATTTTTGATTTTTAAATGTTTTTTTTAAATATCTGGATTCTGGCAGCTCTTTGAACTTACAGAGGAGGTAAACACAACAGGAACTTGAGGGTTTGTCTAGTTAACTACAGTCTTGCATGAGTCTTACAGAAAATAACCCATACAGTCTGACAGAGCCATAATAAGTCACAGAAATAGAAGAGAATGATCCTGACAGCTCAACACACTAACACACACACTTTACATGGGGAAATTGAATGTGGATAACTGTGCCTTGGTATTTAGTGTTTTACTCCATCCTCCATCCAAGCAAACTGACCTTGGGTAGGATTTATCTTTACACAAAATAATATGGAAGTGTGCACGCTTATTGATAGCCAAGCTAATTGAGCCTCACCTAATGTGCTCTGACCATTTTTCAGGCCAATAGTTACTCTAAACACCAAAATGAATGTGATGAGAGAACAGGGGTCAGCAGATGAGGGAACACACACACACACACACACACACACACACACACACACACACACACACACACACACACACACACACACACACACACACACACACACACACACACACACATAAACACACACATAGGGAGAAAGAGAGAGCAGACAGCGAGGGAGAAAACAAAGACTCAACCAAACTAGAAAATAACCTAAGCAACACAATAACTAAGTATAAATAAAGATAACAACAACAAAATTATAATGAACTCAACCTAACCAAATACATGGGTCATGACATACAGTACTGTACACAAATTTTGCTTATTCATTATATGCATTAAACTTTCCCAGAGTTATATACATTAAACTTTCCCAGAGCAAGGCTCTCCGCTTATTATATCTCCACAGGTATAATTCATTGCCTTTTTGCAGTTTCCAATGGATGCTTCAGGAGCAATCTACTAGCAGCTAATTTTTGGGATCCGTTGTTTTGTTTGTTTGTTTTCGGTATTGTTTGTTTATTTGCTTGTTTTTATTTGAGTTCCCTTCCCCCCCCCCACCCTTCAGTCATGTTTAGCTTTAGGATGTATATGACACTTCAGAAATCAATAAACGATTAAGGTATAGGTATCAAGGGAGGCTCTATACAGTATTTTTAAAGCCTCACTTAGAAACGCAAATCTGTTAAGCACAATTACAGTATGGCATCCAGAAATTCATTCTATTAGCCTTGATGCTGAACAGGACGAGGGGAAATAGAATGTTGAGGTGAGAACACAATAGAGAAGCTGTCAACAGCTTATTGGTAAAATTGCAGCAGGTCAGCTGGAAACAATTTTTGATAGAGTCAGGAACCACTGATAGTGGAGAAACATGACTAGATGCTGAAAAGAGACTCAGGGAAACTGATAAGCTTAAAATTGAAGCCAATAACTTCTTAGAATATGGTAGCTACGATCCTGAATCTTGGCTCCTCAAAAATGTTGGTAGGGATTACACCACTGGGGGTGCGCAGAGTATGGAGCAACTTGCTGCCAAAAGTATCTCATGAAACTGGTTGGTTTAAGTATGGTACTGATGGGAACTAATGGTCAGGGGACCATTAGGACAGCCTGTTCTTGCTGGCTCCATGCTGGCCTATATAGGACTTGGCTAGCTCCTGGTGTTTTATCAATTTGGAACCGGAAATTCAATTCAGAAAACCCTGCCTGAAAAGATGCTACATTTATTAAACACACCATTATTACTAACGGAAGCTGAGGAGTAGCTAAACACCTGACACAGAGAAGACTGATGAGGAGAACTGGACAGAGACAGAGAGACAAGAAGCCATACCGCATTAAAGCTAAGCTAAGCAAGGTACTGAGTACACACTACACCGAGAGAAACTGTTTAAGCAAAGAAAGGTTCCTAAAACATAAACTAAAGCAACAGAAAATGTGTGTTTTAATGTGCCAATGTGAGTTAAGAACATTCTCAGTACAAATAAATAATTTCATTCAAGAGAGCTGGACGCCAACACATTCACAATTCAACAACAGGACCTGATGTTTATACCACCGCCATTCATCCGGGAATCAGGTTCCATTGTCTTGTTTAAGACAAGACTAAGATTTTCTGTTGACCTTTTCTAATCTAATCAGCTTCGGATCTGATTTTTTTAAGGTAGTTTAGGAAGTCAACTTTTTCTTTACTTTGTTCACCCATTGTTGCAGCCTTTCTAGTACTTGCACTTGTACTCATACTTGTGTGTAGGTGTTCATTATCCTACTACTTTGTTATTCTGGTGTCTTGGAGGTACATTTTGTAACACTGTGACCTCACCTTTTCAATTCATTGGTTGCTTCCTCTATTTTCTATATACTCTGACTCCATTTAGTCCTTTTATGCACATCTTTTTGCTGGAAATTATCATGGTCAAAATATTTCTTGTTTTTCTGTAGCATAACATTGTTTTCCCATCCTTTAATCAGCTCCTTCGTGGTGAAGTGTAGAAAAATAAATGATTATTGATATTAAGAGAGGATCCAAGAGACTTCAGATATTGCATCATCTCAAGCCTTGGCGTTCAGTGTTAGTGCTCTGTGAGCACATTTAATTAAGAAAAAATTGTTGATGCAGAGTTGTTCTTCAAACCACATATTCCCAAAATATTCCCAAAATAGTCACTGACAGTCAGGTTTTTTCCTTGAATTCCATATAGTCTTAAATGGCTTCGCATGAACTGTGGTTCCAATTGAGTTTGTTGGGACCAGTTATAGTCATAAATGTATATACAGCTACTGAGATGCTGGGTTTGTCTGTTGCTGTTTCCTTGTTGGCTCACCAGAGGGCGTCCAGGAGGCTATTTCCCTGGAGCTACTGAACTGGCAGCATCTGTGTGCAATACAGGGGCTGCCAATCTCCTTGATGACGCTGTGGAGGATAAGAGAAGCAAATCTGCAGTCATTCAATGCCGAGGTGTAACCTTCCGTGGTATCTTAAGCCTCCTATGCATTGCCTTTTTTTCTCTGATGATTCCCTTGTTGCTTACCTTTACCTTCTTGTACCTAGTAACTCCTTCTCGTGTGTGCATAACCCACGTATCAGCATGAGTGCTCTATATCAATGGAACCCCCCTGAAGCAATCAATAAACCTACACGAAAGAAGTCACAGAAGATTATCCTCTCCAGATTGTAACCACTTCACCTCTTCCATCAATCTCCAAGCATGCATCCGTTCTACCCGTCCAAAAATCATCACAGCCTCCTTTCAACCCCAACTTCCCCTGGATCATCCCTGTGACAACAATACTCCCACAATCTATATCCTGTCATCCCTTCCCGGTGGACAACCATCAAGTAAGATCAGCTCTGAATCATATTACCTACCTTTGTGGAATCCACGTCACCTGTACGTCTACCTCCAGAGTTCCAGGTTCCCCTCATCGCAGTTTCCTCCGCTCTAGACCAGAAGACATCCTCGTGCACATATTACTATTGACTGTACATACACTGTTCAATAAATCACCGTTTGCTGATACTTGTTTTCCTGATTTGCTTCCTGCATGTGAGCCAGAGCCATCAAGGAAAACATGACAATAGCATCCAAGCCACCTACACAGTCATGTGACAGATTTACTCTATAAAAACAAAAGTAGTGGTATTTTTACTTTTCCTAAAAGTGCTTCTAAAATGTTAAAGTCTTATGTATCCTGCATTGAGCTGAATTTAATGGTACACCTTTACTACTAAATTATGTGGCCTCTGCTTTTTGCTCTTATCAACTAACATACTTTTTGTATTAAATGACCCTCTTTTCTGTGATAAATATGAATCTTGAACTGGATTCTTTTCACATGGTAACTAATAGCTAACCTTCTTTTTCTTCCTCCTACTCTTCTTTAGTCTATTTTGCTCATTGGTGCTGTGGCTGTGATGTGTTTGGGTCTGGACCTTATTTTCCTACTCATCTACTCATTCTGGCTTTGCTGCCGAAGATGCAAGAAGGAAGACTCCTCACACTCACATTCACACTCCCACCAGCCCAGTGCTGACTGCTGCTGTACCGCTTGGTGTGTCATCATTGCTACCCTCGTCTGCAGGTAAGAGGCTTAATAACCAGGGATTTTTTTATTTTATTTTAATGTCTTGTTTAACTAGGGTTAACTGTTAATTTGTTGCAATGGCATTGGTTATAGTGACAGTTGGGAGACCTCAGACTAAATTAACTGGACATTCATTTTAATCATGATTTAGGAACTTGCCCTGTATAATGAACTCTCTTGCAAAGGAGGCAAAACAGTGAACTATACCTTGCATTCTGTCATTGACTTCACAGCAAGCTCCTTAACAGAGCACACTTGTAGCAACAGTGAAGAGTAAAAACTGCCAGGACGAAAACTCCAGCAGAACCTGGCTGAGTGGCCATCTCTCTTGACTCACTGAGGGATTTAGAAGAGAGAAGACACAAAAAGAAAAAAAACAACTGATGATGGTGTACTTTGTTAAATTATAAGCAAGAGAGAACAGCATTGAACCACATTGTGCATAATCCCTGCCAATGAGGGAGTCACCACTAACCAAATACATAACCAGGTCTAGCTTATACAGAGAGAAAAACGCAGGGAGGAAACAAAATTAATGGTTGAAATAACATCAAATAATGCAGATTTGTTTAAAGAATGAAGTAGCACAATGAGAATCACAATGAGATGTCAGAATGTCCTCTAGCAGTCAATGTTTATAGTAGCTTACCCTTAAAAAAGATTGATGCCTGACAGAGATAGAACAAGGGAGACTGAATTCTCCCCCCCATAAGACTGTCCTCTATACTCTCTCCTGACTTTAGCTTTATACAAAAGATAAGCTTTCAGCTTAGCCTTATAATTAGGCATGGTAAGTAAGACTTCTTAAGGGAAGACATTTTTCAATTCTCGCCACTGTGTTACTCTAAAATACTGAAAAACATAAAGATAGAGCACATTCTTTAAAATGTTGTAACAGTATTGTTTGGTAAACATCTGATATAATTTAATGTTTTTTTCTAAGTTTGGTTAGGTTTCACTCTGTTCAAATAAAAACTAACCTTTGGAGGGGCAGGTGCCCAAAGTTAAAAGGGGGCACATGGATTTAAAGCACGATACAGAAATATACCCCCTATACAGCCGGTTGAATTGTACCAACCTGTAATATTAAGAATGTAAAATGGAATCACAACACATCATAGCAGTCCCACTCAGCTCCCTTTTTTTCTGCTTCAACCTCCTTTGCTTATGAGGCATCTCTGCAAAATTAAAGATGATCTAAAACTACAATCTGATGCACATTAAACACACACACACGAACAAATTGACATTTTATACCCTTGTAAAAATGTTTACTATATAGCCACACTTTTAATCCATTGATACTTTGCCCGTTATTATTCCAAGTGCTATGAAGTAAAAATCAATTAAATTATATAGAAATCACTTATTCAGATATTTTCGTGCACTTATTTAGTTTGACTATTGCCTTTGGAATGACAGCAAGGTTCTGAAAGTTTTATGATTGGTATGGACATTCGCCTATATGGGCCTATTTAATTTCTGTGTAAATAAATTAGAGGTTTAGACAATCAATGCTCAAATTCTTCTGTTATTGTTATGTTTATACTACAATAGCCTGAAATCATGAATATGCATATTGCATAGTTTTAGTGAAATATAATAGCAAAAAATAAGATAACACATAATATCTCTCTAATGCACTTTTCTCATGGCAAGATAAACATACAGTAAGAAAATAAAAACAAAAAATAAATGGACGTACTTTTTCTCCAGAGCACGCTGTGTGTGTGTGGTTAACACACAAAATGACTAAAATAATTTTTTGCTACCTTCAGCACTTTTAATCTGCTCTAGATAAAACACTACAAAGACACTTCAAACGTAGACTAGATTACTCTAAACTAGTTTTCGAATGATTCATTCCAGTTTTGAAGTGTCTGTGTTTTGTTGTTTCAGAGGTGTGGCAGGTCTAATGTGATGCAGATAATAAAAAAGTTCTGAAATGGGCCTTTAGTTAAGTTTCACAACTCAGTGAAAGGGTTCACAAATGACAAATGTTGTTTGAAACATTCTAAAACTAGTTTAGAATAATCTAGTCTAGGTTTGAACTGTCTGTGTTTTGTAGTTTGTTTGTTTTGTTTTTTTAAATCAAGAGCAGATTAAAAGTGCTCAAGGTAGGGAAAAATTAATATACCGAATCAGAAGCCAACCTCAGCTTCGTTACTTTCAGGGGATAAGCATCAAGTTACTTTGTCATCGAATTATTACAAAAGGACCATCTGAAACTAATTGGTGACATAATCATATTGTGCATTAAATGATGTTAAATGCAGAAACTGCTGACTATAAATTATTTTACTGCGATCACAGATCCAGCGCGGCTCCCTATAGCGCACACCTGATTTTTGCGCCGCTGGATATCAGCTATAACTTTTGAGAGGAGTGTGTAAAGTTGGATGACACAGAGGATACTTATTGCTCACTTTACTTGGTCAGTCTACGTGTCCTGCAAACAAACAAACAAACAAAAAGAAATAAAAACACTGTGTACAAACTAATACCGCTGCAGAACCTACTCACTGATCAGTTGTTAACTTTCTGGGGAATTGGCACTGTATTGGCCGTCTGGAGCAGCTTAGCTATTAACAGCAGGGCATGGCTGGGCACAGCAGGGCAGTGAGGGCACGGTAGATCTAAATAATTATTATTTTCGCAATACACACACTCATACACAGACAAAATGGCACTTTTGGCATTAAGGGGCAAAGGGGCAGGTGCTCAAGCCAACTCCGACCCCCCTCTGCACGTCCCTGATGTTCAGACAGAAGAGGGTTGTTTGGCATCACTGGTACTTTTCACACTCAATGACTTACCACAGTACACAGTGAAGTTTTCTCCATGGGGTGCTATACCTCCAAAATACAAGTAAACCAAAACGGCGAATGTATACTAAGTTATCACACTAATCTATTTACATAAATGAAAACAAAAACACCATTATACCAGGATAGAGAGGGTATACATATACATAATTTTATGTACAGGTTTACTTTTAAATCAATCAAAAATACTTTATTTAGGGAAAATAGATATAAAATAAAAAAATACAAATAAAATGATAAAAATGATTATTTAAAATTAATATAGTAAAAAATAAAGTAAATAACACAAAATAAAAATAAATATTCAAAAATAAGGTATTAAAAATAATACTTTATCTATGCTGTACATAAATAAAGTTCTCCACTCAAAAGCTAATGCTTTGAATTCAATTTCTCTCGCTCCATTCCTCTCTACAGTTGTCTCCAACTTCTGCAACTCGACCTGTCAATCAGCCGGACTTTATTACAGCCAACTGATATGTCAGCACAATTGTGGGTGGAGCTCTGAGCTGCTCCCCAGGTTATCTAGAAAGTTAGAGTAAGGGCTTGATGGAAAATACAAAAACACAAACATGTGTTTCTACTACTTAATAAGGCAGAGTCAGGCCACAGAATCCAGGAATCGTTGGTCGGAACACATAAATATTGTCAGGCACCTAGAGACAGATTTTTTATCCAAGATCTCGAGTTTTAGGTCACTAAGAAGAACATGTGATTATGCACAAACATGTCTATCAATTTCTCTATTTTCTTTCTTTTCATAACAACACTCGTGCAGGGAGCACAGAGGCATTTTGCCTCTGTTGTTGGCAAAAAAATAATGTCAGGAATTGTTCTGACGCTCAATAGGAGCCTCACAAAGGTAGCTCTCCAACTTAGTATTTCCCCCTGGAATGAGCACCACCAGTATCTTATCAAATGCTGCCAACCTTTCTCCTCCATCTGTTGAGTCCTCTTCTTTAGTTCCAACACCCGCTTTCTCCCAGAGTCCAAAAACATGATTGTTTGGGCACTCTAAATTGTCCTTAGGTGTAAGTGTGTGTACGAGTGGTTGTTTGTCCTGTATGGACTGGCGACCTGTCCAGGGTGCACCCCTGCCTCTCGCCCGTTGTAAGTTGCAGAACACCCGACCCCAATAGAGACAAGGGTGTACAGAAAATGGATTCATGGTCCTTAGTTCTTCACTGATTTCAACAGTGCTGCCTTGAGTGCTGCCCTGGCATGTCGCAGATATTTTATTTTACATTTGTAAACTACCTAGCATAAATGAAAAATGTATGATAAGGTGTATTTTAGAGCTTTTCTTACTCTGATCCCATACACTGTGCTCACAAAAAGAAAAAGTGAGTCATATTGTAAACAGCAATTCTGTAACCCACTTCATAATTTTATATCACTATTGGTGCAGAATTGTTCAATTGAGCAATATATGAATTATGAAACACTTCCTGGTATCTGCATTTAGAGAATCTTGTTTGTTTAAATATTTAATTACCCTGATTTGTCATCACTGATCAAGAGTATACAAATGTAGGAATGTATTTTTGATATATGAAAAGGGTTTGTTATCATTTTAGTAGAGACCACTTATTTTACTGCACAGTACATATTGAAAATTAAGATCCTGTCCTATGCAATCACAACACACATTCACATGGGCTACCACAAACTCCTAATAAACAGTATAGTTTTCTCACACATGTATGATTTGGGTAAACAAAAGTAACATTTAAAAAAATATCCCTTCCTTGTCTTAGGCTCGGATTCCTCATGCCTAAAATGTCTGTGGACCACATCCAGAAGGGGGCCTTTCATGGTTTGGACCCCCTGGTCATCTTTGCTAAGATGCTTGCTAAGAAATCATATCAGGAAATGGTTGGAGGGGATGACAAAATATGTTGTAGAGGTGGAACTATTAGTTTGATTTGCTGTTAAAATGGCCAGCAGGGTGTTGTTTTCTTTGGATAAGTTGACAATGTAGTGACCGTTTCGATGAATGAGCCTATCCATCATATTGGGTACTGCTCCATAGTGTCTGAAAATCTTGCTTGAGATTTTTTTGTCTGATGTTCAGCTCTATTCGTGAATCTTTAAGCCTTGAATACACCCTGACATAATGTTATGTTAAGTAGCCCACTGTTTTTCTCCTGCTGGCTACAGCATCACTTACATCTCGCTGTGTCAAAACTCCGTAATGGACTACAAGCTTAAGGCTTTGCACAAAACCTTCTAAGCTTGACACATGTAGCTGATCCATAGCCTTTCTTATTTTCACAGCATTGTCTCGTAAAACATCATGGAGCCTCTTTAGTTGATCTTCCAGTCGTTTCCTTTACTGGGTTTATGATTACTTGTGTGTAAACCCCACGTTACTCTTCACAAAAAGGTGCTGGTCATTGAGCACAACAAACTTGGATATATTTTTGACAATAGCTAATGCTCTTCTGAAGTGACCTGTAAGTTTTTTTCCATTTTGTAAAAGTTTGGGACATTGTTAGTTGATTGAGGAAGCCAGATGTGTGGTTCTTCGTCTCTGTAGTCTTGCAAAAGACTACAGATACTGATACCGATTTACAGCTCATTTACTAAGTTCCATTTGAACATACTTTGATGTGCTATTTCAGGCGCAGCTTTGTATTTTCAGCTCATGATGTCTTCTCATTTCAACTAAAAAGACATGCTACAAAATAGCATTGTGTTTCAAGTATAATTCAAAACCCCTCACTGTTTGTTCCTTTGATGCATTTTGTGTGGGTTCTTTTCTCTGTAGGTTTTTTTTCTTTTTATTTCTCTGTAGTTGTTTTTCTTTATATCAGTAATTTGATGGCTAGGTAAATCCCCTGAAAGCACAAGTCTGTTACCTATGTTAGGTAGATTCAAAGTGTACACACAAGATCTCAGTGGGTATGGTGGGATATACAAGCTTATTGGGTTAAAGGAAGGTGTGTAGGGGAAGGATTTTTTTAGATAAAAAACAAAAATAGATTTGATTGTTAATTATGTTTAACAAAAAGTCTGTATGAAAGAAGAGTTCCACATTTATTGTTCCATGTATGCTGTGTAAATTGTGGCAGAACCTTACAGAGTTAATCGTTACCTTGTCTGATGACACAATTATTGAGAAGACTATGCATGTGGGTGGGTGTATCCATTTACTGCTCTGCAGTAGAGGAATCAAAAAACTGAACTTAGTTTCCATTTTGTCTACTGGTATGATTTTGTGTTGAATCAATATAAATAAATAATTTATTAATTTAAGTTCTTGTTTTTGTCCAGTGCTGGAATCGCTGTTGGATTCTATGGAAACGGGGAGACCAGTGATGGAGCCAGTCGCCTGGCATACTCCCTTCGTCATGCAAACCGTACTGTATCTGGAGTGGAAAAACTGGTGAGTTTTTAATATTTTTATATAGAAATATAAGAATATAGTTGACATATCTCCTCAGCTCTATTTCATTCTGTTTGTAGGTGTCAGACAATGCCTTAGCCTTAAACCAGACAGTGGAAGAGAGCTTAGCCCAGTTAGAGCCAACGTTCCTGGATCAGACAGATTATCTGGCCATTGTCCAAAAGCTGCAAGGGCAGCTAGATGAGCTGCTGAGGCTGATGGACAATATACCATTCTGGTCCAACACTAATATCTCGCTGGAGGACTTAGCCCAAAAAACCGAGGCCTTTGACTTTTACAGGTCAGTAAGCGTCTTGCAATAATAGAGCATGGCTCATATGAATAATACCAAGACATGTTAGTGTTGAATAATAACCATTTTGTGTAGTTTCTGGTTCAAGAATCATTGTATACTTGAAACAAGCCAAAACCGGGTCAGTAACTTTTAAGGAAGATATAGGTTTTTTTTTAAAGTAAAATGTTTAAGTTTATTATTGATATATGTACTAGTTTGATGCCCAAAATTAATTCGGTCTGAATGCAGCATTAAACTGAAGTAATCAGTGTATATCAGCGGCTTATAGCCCGGTGCGGCTTATATATGGACATTTCATTTTTAAATTTTTTTTTATTGTGGATGGGGCTTATATTGAGGTACGCTCTATATTTGGGAAAACACATCTATTTAACAAGGAAAGTTTCACAGAGATTACATTACCTGACTCTTTGATCAAAGTCAGCAAAAATTACATAAGCCTTGGCATCATATGCATGAATTAGCCTATGCTGTTCAGGAAGCTCTTGTAGCTCTTGTTTTAGAGATGTGCTATCCATCACAATATAGTCCATGTAAAACTCACTTAAATCCTTAAGGTTATTAATTTTTTCTGCTTCTTACACATAAACTTGTGTTGACATGTCTCTGTTACATTTATTGTGCTTTATTTTCTTTGTAGACTTCTTTTAATATTTTTTGTTTTAGATTTTGACAACTGTTCCTTCAGACTTTCAGTGTTGTACAGCTGGAAGGATTTATCCCTATTACTTTCTTACTTTTGGAGAGGTTTTATGATGCATAACTGTGACCACATAGCATTGTATTTACGACTAGGGGCAGCTATAAATAATAGTCTACAAAAAGAAAAAATAGAACTAACTAAAAAGACATACTCTAACATGATGTTACAATAAGTGACACAATCGATGGTGTGATCCAGGACATGTGCAACATGAGGAAACTGAGGTAGTATTTCATGAAAGGGATGTATGACTGAAGTCTCCAGTGAGAGTAGGCTTCAGATTTGTTGCAAAATTGACTGCTACTAGAGGTCCTTCCTGCCGACTTACAAGACCATCCACAATGACCTGTCAAGATAGTTGCTAAATTTATTTTCAGTTTAAACTTAAATTGTCAAGACACTGCGCATTCTTTTCTTTTTCTTTGTTTTTTACATGTTTTATGTCTTTTCTAAAATAATTTATCCCAGTTTGTATTGTTATAGATGGCTGGGTTACCTTGGTCTGCTGCTGTTTGATGTTTTCATTTGTCTGCTGGTGCTCCTTGGTCTTATTCGCAACTCTCGCGGGACTCTGATTGGGTACGGTCTGTTCCAGCATGCCCCACAAACTCCTCTTATTGCATTGTTTAAGACCCTGTCTGTTTTCTGAAAATGCATGAGTGTGGTTAGTATCCATTTTTAAGATATATTTTCCCTAACCTACAGAGTGTGCGTCTTTGGGGTGCTGACTTTGATAATCAGCTGGGGTTCTCTGGGTCTTGAGCTGGCTGTCGCTGCCGTAAGTTAACCATGGAAAAAGAGCTGAGCTCTGAATACACCAGCTCTGCTGTGATGTAATTCCTTCCTACTGCTGGATGTCTGTTTGTATGATGTGTGTTTTGCCCTCTTACAGTCAGCAAGTGACTTCTGTGTCTCTCCAGACGCATACATAACCAGTGTAACTAAAGAAAATGTAGTCATCAATCAAGGTACGTAGACAGAAACAATAGAACTGCACTGACTTGCAGTGGTTAGTTTATAATTGTCCACTTTGATTAACGAAGCAGCTAAGAGATGTTTACGTGACTCCTGAATGATGAAGCCGCTGCTGCTTTTTTTATTTTAGAAAGTAATTAAATGTATTTGTGTGTAACTGAGCTCCACAGAAATGGAATTTAGTTTGATTGACATTGTGCTATCTAAAAGTTTTAACTGTTTCTCTCTGTCCTCTGCTGTATTCATTCTGCTGGTCTCAAAGACATTACAGAAAGAATCATGATCATGTTTTTGTATTTTCTTTTACAATCTGAGCTGATTTCTTCCCTCTCTTTTTTCACCTTATTTCATTTCTCCTTTTGTCATATTTTGTCTCCTGCTTATCTCAGGTTTCTCTTTTTGCTATTAGTTCATGACTCTTGTTGTCTATAGAGTCTATAGAGTTTTCACTCTATCTAATAGACATCCGAAATCTATGAAAAATATTCACCCCTTGGATGTTTTGCTTTTTATTACTCCAAAAGATCAATCATAATCAACAAAATTTTTCCTTTTTTTTTTTTTACAAAAACCTTTATTGCAATAATGAAAACTGAATTTTACAAAATAATTACAATGTCATGGTTTTTGGGAACAGAACACAACCAAAAAGGCAGTCTGGTTTCTAGTTCTTTGTTATGTACTTGTGTGTTATCCCCTCAATTTCCCAGGTTACTGAACTTACTATATTGTTGGCAGAATGTATGGTAGTGGGTTCTGGGGGTGTGTCATCGATGAACAAATCACATAAAACTTGGGGGTTGAATTTTTTAGGAGATGGAGGTCAAAACAGGAATAGAAAAGGAACCAGCAGGATTTTCTTGGATGAGGTCATTTTACAGATTGTAGATAGGATAGGTTCTTATGATCAGTTTAAACTAGCGCTGGATGTTTTGCACCCTTCAACCAATGTTGCCACTCTTTTAGGGGTAGTTTAATGGCTATAAGATCCTAATCCCTCCCGTCTTAGTTTCTCTCAAGTGGAGTGAGGCATCGGGAGTAGAAAGTACAACAATGGCATGCACCTCCAGAACAAACTGCGTATGGCGGTCAGGAAAACATCACCTTGAGTTTCATGAAAATTTCATTGGCATCGGGGATCCAGGAAGATGGATATTAAGGCAGTTAGTGGGGCTGGGAGCTGAGTGTAATTTTGGAGGAATTCATGGTAGAACTTAGCAAAACCTAAAAAATGTTGTAGCTGCTTCTGAGTGAATAGGATTTTCCATTCTGTTACTGCTTGTATTTTTAGGGGTACGCATGCAGCTTCCCGCTCTTGAAGATGTAATCCTGGAGTGAGATAAATGAATGATGGAATTCACACTTCTTAGCTTTTTCGTACAGGCGGTTCTGGAGGAGGCGCTGGAGAACTTGGCGGACATTACTTTTATGATGCATGAGATTTGTGGAGAAGATTAAAATTTAGTTAGGGTATGTGAAAACAAAGATGTTGAGAAAGTCACAGAGTACATCATTAATGAGTGCTTGAGAGACAGCATTACATCATTCAAACGGTGTGACTGGGTATTTAGAGTGTCCATGAATGAAGTTTTAAGATGAATAGAAGTGGGTAATGATTTATCACTGTTACTCAGTGATACAATCCTCTGTAGTCAATGCAAGGTTAGAGGGAATTGTCTTTTTTGAGCACAAACAAAAAACCTGGCCGCAGTGGAAAGGAGGATAGGCAGATGATGCCAGCAGCATAGGACTCAAAGTAATTCTCCATTGGCTCTAGTTCTAAGCATGAAATGTTGTAGAGCCTGTTGGAGGGGACGGCTGCTTTAGGGAGAAGGTCTATGACACAATAATACAGGCAATAAGGTGGTAACAGACTGGCTTTACTTTTGATAAATATCTGCTTAAGTCCTAAGGATGTAAAGATCAAGACTTACCTTTTCAGAATCCTTGCTGACAAGTGGAAAATGAACTTAGGCTCCTCTGCTGAACTCAGGCTTGAACGTAATACTCCTGTGACGTAGCTCGGGGCTTGGCTCGCTTTGAGAGCAAGAAAGCTTAATGAACTGAAAATGTACTCGCTCGGCGTGGGCGTGGTTTTCGTTAGGGAAAACAGTACCCGATGGTCCAGGGGCGAAAATAGGGTCAGAGCCCTGAGATCAGCTCTAAGTGGGTGTGGTTGAGGCTGCAGGCAGCAGCTCAGTAAAGCATCCACTATCATAACAATGGAACGTTACTTTTGACGTCAGAGTAAATGGAGAGGGTCATCTCCTGAAGGTGGGATAAGAGGTCTGGTAGCATGGAGGCAAGACGAGTGGCAGTCAGGGGACCAGGCATCTATGTTTTGTTCTAATTTTACAGGAGTTAATGGTCTTGAGGTAGTCATGTCCTATTATGATTATGGATTGAAATGAAGAAAAAATGAGTAATGAAATAATCAAATTAGCAAATCCTTACCATATTTAAAACTAACATGCATTTGCGGAAATGCTTTGTCATTTTAAGAATGTAGCTGCATTATTTGACTCTTAAATAAAACTAGTAATCAATCATATTATTTGCATTTTAATTTTCTTCTTTAAGACTGCTCATTCCTTGACTTAATTTAAATGAAAACAAAAAGACATTTGAGATTCATTTTTCAAAATGTGCCTCACCAAATAGACACCAAAATTCAACTTGAAATGTAAAATTTGAAAATGAAAATGCATTTGGAGAAATGCTTTTTCATTACATTTTCAGAACATGAAAACTAAAAATCTTTGTTTACTTTTGGATTATGGCAAAAGAAAATGCAAATGCAAATAGGATGATTGATTAGTAACTTCATTTATGAGTCAAATAATCCAGCCACATTCTTAAAACAATAAAAGGCATTTCAATATTCAAATTTTACGTATCAAATTGATTTTTGGTATCTATTTTTCGGTGGCACATTTTGAAAAATAAATCTCAAATGTCTTTTTCATTTTCAGTAATTAAATGAAAAATTAGCATTCTTAATGAAGAAAATAAAATACAAATAGGATGATTGATTACTAATTTAATTTATGAGTCACATAATGCAACCACATTCTTAAAATGAAAAAGCATTTCTGCAAATGCCTTTTAATTTTAAATATGACAAGGATTCGCTTCCATATGAATGTGCAGGTGTATACTTTCTGAGTTGTTTGTGGACACACTTGTAGGTGCACATTCCTTTATTTGTCTTGTTGTAAACTTTTATATTGTAATTACAGCTGTGTTTGTAGTTATGTAATGTCCGAAAAAAAGCCAGCCGTCCTCTACAGAAGCTGCGATTACTGTTGATTTCTGTATGATTAAAAGAAATACTTAATGCCACAATAAAAGATTAAAGAGTCATTGAAAAGATATTACTGCAGAGCTCAACAGCAGGAGAATAATCATGCAGGGCTTGCCCAGGCAAGAACAGAGTATACCATAATCAGAAGAAAAAATATCTGTTCCAGGAAGAAACCAGGCAGGTATCTCTACACGGCAGACATTTCAGAATTACCCTAGTTAACGCTCCAGAACAGGGGTGCCCACACTTTTCCAGCTTGTGAGCTACTTAACAGATGATGCTGATTTGTTTTATATTATTTACATCATTATTACTGTATATTTTGTGATTTTAGAATTAAGTATAATTTAATTTATTAAAATGAATTAATTAAACACAAACAAAAGCGTATAAGTGAGATTGAGCTTTTTTTTTATTCTTAAAGTTCATCCAAATGAAAACACAAATTTAAGCATTGGTTCATTTGTACAGCAGCTCGCAATCTCTATGTGTCTTTTCAGTACTGTTCACTTTCTAGCCTTGGTGATTGTACTCTGCTGTTATTACCCTGCCATTGAGAGTACATCATGGCCTGGTTGGGTGTATAAGAGCCGGTTAATCCTAGCTTAATTCTCTCTGGCGTATCTCTCTAGGTGGCTGGCCAAGGGTTGAAGCCTTTATTTGGCAGTCTCAAGTGCACCTCATTGCACCTCTCTGGATCTCTGACAATTGTCCCACTTCCCTCCTTGTTGCCTTGATTAAAGCCTCTAAGCGTCTGTTCCATGGTGGGTATTAATTATCCTAGTTGCTCTTATAGCCAAGCATCTCAAGGATCACAGATGCCGAGGTGTAGATCACCTCATTAGTTTCAATGAAGGTGTTGGTATCAAACAATCTTAGTGCTGCATTCACAGTTGAATCCAGCATTGCTGTGACAGTTGGCTCACTTCTTTCCTTGTTGCCTTGATTATAGCCTCTAACCGTGAAGCTGAAATTTGCTACCGATTCTAGCTTCCGATTCGGGAATTGGTGATCAATGACATGGGGGAACCAGAGCTCTAAAAGGAAGGTAAGTACTTGGAAGGACAGGCAGAAAAGGCAACTAGAGGTGATCTTAAATGTGAGAGGAGGAGTTGTTCGCCAGGGAGAGGTGAGTGGATCCGGGATGGTGCGTGCTGGTAAGCATTGAATGACTTGATCCTTTAGTGTGGCTTGTGATAATGGAGTGGAAGCTGCTGCAGTGATGCCGAGGTGTACAGGTCGTACGAAGTAAAGCCGAGGGGGTTGTTACTAGTCGTGGTTGCTTGTCCACAACCCATGGAGGTTAACAGAAGGGTTTATTACTAATCAGAGATCCTTGCTGCCTACGAGTTTACGAGTGTTGAGTAACCTGGGTTGAGCACATAAGAGATAAACAATAATAACCCTCAGGCATTAATAAGAACACTAGGGCATTGAAAGACTAATGATTAGTGAACTTCTCCTTTTATAGTGTAAGGATGATGAGTCGATGCAACCCTACCCAGCACTCAGCCTCCTGACACAAAGCCAATTTCCACACACAAAACTAAACAAAAATATGTAACATGTCTAAATAAATATTTGAGTTTTGTTTGTTTTGTTGTTTTTTGTTGATTTTTATTATTTTGTAGAAAACACTTCTCTGTTTGACATAAATGTTTTTGTTTATTTATTTTTTGTCAAATTGTGTTGGTGATTTGTACACTGATAAAAGGTGAGAACATCCAAGGGATGGATACTTTTTTGTTATTATAATGGATACTGGAAGTGGATTAAACATTATTCTCCTGATATGAATCTATGGATGCCTTGTCAGATATCTTACAGTACTACCTGAGATGCAGCTCTGGAAAAGTTAACCCTTTCCAGCAGGTAAAAATCTCTTTCATTGTTACCGATCTGGCACTAATTCATGTTCCTAATTAAAAAGTAATTGGTTTTTGTCACACTTCCTTATTTCTTTTCTAGAGGCTGTCAGGGAGTCACAAAGCTTTGGTGGAGATGCAGGATGATTTGGGGGAACTATTGAAATTAGCAACACATGAATATGCCATTGCCAAGGTGCGTTTGTTTGTTCACACGGATTTACACTTAGATGCATTTATTGTGGAATGGAAATGCATTCTTAATCCTTGAAGTATAACCGTGAACTGCTGTTTAAATTTTATGTAGTAGTTTGACAAAAAGTTGAACATAGCAAAATTCTTTGTAAATATTTTTGAATGAAGAAAGAAAATGGAAACACCAAAAAAACTATATGGCACACCACAAACAAACATACCGGCAAACCAGTAAAAAATGCTGAACTAGACATAAATCGTCATTACATCTTAATCTGATAAATCTGATGCAGTTTGGATTTTATTACCATCATTCAACATTGTGCTGTTAGTGAAAAACCTAGAGCTTCCTGGACAGGAGTGGTTGTGCTGGTGAAGTATTGTTGGACCTAAAGAAGGCTTTTAACCAGTGGCTATAACTTCAAAATACATGTATACCAAAGAAGCAAATGTATACTAAGGTATTACACTAGTGTATGTACATAAATGAAAATTAAAACATAATAGAAACACTTTAAATAAACACAACCTAAAACATCATGATTAAGTCATGATTCGAAACTGAGTGTGTGCAGCCTGTGTGTACAACGGCTAAGGAAGGATAAAGACCACTGAATCTGTTTAAAATTAGAATAATACAAAAACTGATTACAGGCCCGTGTTTCAGTTGGGTTCATTTAGCAAATCATTTACTATATCCATGTATTCTGTATTACAGATGCCACTTAATGAACACTTGTACAAGTACGCTATACTACTACATTCTGTAACGCTAATCTGACTGAATCTAAAAGTTTTACATTTTGATCTCTTTCACAATTACGGGTACATACACCCCATTATTTAGATTTTTATTTTTAAATATTAAACACTATTTGTCATTTACCAAATGGGCAAAATGGCAGAAAAGATAGACATTTGCCAATTTATATTGTACCTAAAATACAATCTCATTGTACATTGCGTATAATGACAATAAAAGGCATTCTATTCTATTCTATTCTATTCTATTCTATTCTAAAATCCCACATTTGAATGTTGTGTTTTAAATCAGGATAAATGTGGTAATGTTCAGTATAAAATGCTATTACAAAGCACTATATTTTGTTTCCATATTAAAAATTCTGGCTCTGTTTGTGCAGCAGAAACTTGAGCAAATCCAGTCAGTGCTCAATTCCACTGAGGTTGGACTCCACCAGTTGACCGCCCTAGTTGACTGTCGGAGCATACACATGGTGAGTTATTATTTGCTTTTATTAATCTCTGAAATCAGATCCTTGCTTAACAGCTGACTTAAATCATCTCCTCTTCCTTAAAGGACTACGTCCAGGCATTGACTGGGCTTTGTTATGATGGGGTTGAAGGTCTTATCTACCTTATCCTGTTCTCGTTCATCACTGCTCTGATGTTTTCTTCAATTGTGTGCAGTGTGCCACATACCTGGCCAAGGAAGAGGTAAACAAACAAAAAATTATAAAATGGAAAACTAGCATACAAGCAACACACAACTCTTCACATCCTTACATATTTGTCTTATTGACTACCTGGTTAGTAATGAGTCATACATTATTAGCTCCAAAGAAGTACGGTACGCCTTACTGAAAACAACACAAGAAATTCTATAGAATCTCCTTACTCCCCATGCATGTCATTCCTCCGCCTCCAGAGCTTCTCCATACCTATTTCTACTAATCTATGCATCATCTATGTATTTCTTTACTGTCTGTCCTCACCATTGCCAGTTCATCTGATTCTTTGTATTTTTGTACAATCCTTTTTTTTCTTTGGACTGAAGCACACCCATGTTGTGTTGAACAATATATCAAAATACTTTTTCCCTCTTGCCCCACTTCTTCCTTGTGTTCCTTCTCATTATTCTTTCCCTGTCCTTATTTGGAAATGCTTTGGTCTTCAACAAATGATGGTACCTATTGGGATAACTAAAAACCCCTATGATTGAATAATGAGTCAACATAACAATGTGCAATATATTTAAACTTTGCATGCAAAGATAGCTGTGTGAAGGCAGTATTTTTTTAATTCTTCTCTTTTGGGTGTGGATCAAAACCAATACAAGTGTATACCCAGCAGGATAAATCAGGAGTTTGTATCTGTGAAAATAATTCAGGCTGTACTGTCCATTTTACTGAAGGAGCAGAATACTGCCATCAAGTGGAAAACATCTAATTTTCCTCATTTACTTTGTACACTAAATAGAACTATATTCTTATTTACTTACCTGTTTAAAACTTGGCTTAATGTCTTATTTTGTAAACAGCGGATAAGAAAGTACTACTAAGGCCAAGACAGAATTTCCAAATCAGCACGTTTTGTTTTTTTATGGTTAATTTTGTTATGTTGCAGGCCGTTTTACTCTTAACCATTTTTATGTTCAAAAATGGTTTGCCAGTTCAGTCTTTGTTCTCCTTGTTACTTGGTACTTTAACTTGTTTTTAACATATTAAAAATGCACAAATTACAAAATATTTAAGCATTATTGTAATTATGGCTGGGTGATTGGCCACTATATATTAATGATTTGTGGCAATACATGTCATTTTTGATATAAAGTTTTCCTTTTCCTTTCCTTTTTTGTAAAGGGACATATTTGGGCTGCCATTTAAGTTTTTCTTCAATTCATTTATTATTTTGGTTTTTACTTACTGTAATTTTTACACGGGAAAAAAACTACCGGGTAATTTAAAAATCAACTTTTAATCCTTAATTATTTTGGAGGTTGGTTTGTACTCGCTTGACTTATACAGAGGACCGTATAAAAGTTGGTTAATTACTATAATAATTAGTCCCATAAAGTTACAGGTTAATAATGAAAACCCTAATAGCTATCCTCTCACATAAAAGTGATCATTAGGCTATCAAGGTCCAAACTTAATTATTACGTTGCATTTTTGTCTGCATAATATCAGGGAAATGCATAATTAACCTCCATTTATCATGCTCTTTCTTTACCATTATATCTCTTGCACATGCAGAGACAAGTGTTTTCAATAACTTCGCCACTAAGGTAACAGCTGAAGTAAGACTTAGTTTAACTGGGCAAAATATTATTGATGTGCATGGGATTACAAGCCTTACACTATGAATAGATGATACATTTTTGTGATTGCGGTGTCCAAACAATTCAGTTTATTTAGGACAAACACATTTTATCTTAAGGGACATTAAAAATTTGTTTAATTGCTATACATAACAGTGTATTAAGTTCCGTTTATTATCTAAACTTGTCACAGCTGTCAGAATACTTGAGACCTGAGAAATACCCTGGACAGCTATAGACATTCGAATACAAGAAGAATAAATACAGAGGGAAAACAAATGTATTTAATACACTGCCGATTTCTTGGTTAAACTACCGAAGTCTTTAATTTTCAATTGAGAAATCCCATTGCATGAAATAAAACTTTTAGTATTACAGAGGTCAGACACTTCACACAAGTTTTAAAGCTTTTGCTCTGCAACACAGAAGTGCAGCTTTCTCCAAAGATTTGCTATTTAGTTCAAGTATGGAAACTGCATAGGCTACTCAAGAACCCAAAAATGCTGCCTAGTTCCTCTTTCTGTATGTTTTGGTTTCATTGGCATGATGTAAGACCCAGGCACAACCCATCTTCAACACTTTTACTGAAGAAAGGAGGTTCAAACACTTGGTCACTTTACTTGGCCCCAAACATTCTTTCCTCAGCATGGTCTTCTTTGGAGAAAAGCTCTCCAAAGCATGTGCTTCATACTTTGGATGCTGTTTTTTGATTGTACTCCTACCTCCAAACATGGAAAGTGCAGTTTATAACAATAGGTTTTGGTTTTGTCCTTGGGGGATACTTTTGGAGGGCTTCTTAGGTATGAGCAAACAAGGTCTGTGAGATACAGAATTTCTGCTGGTTGCTATGTGATAAAATACTTGCTTCATGCAATAAATTGCTGAGTTATATATTTATTTTTATGCTCTAACTTTTTTTAAGAATCAGTCTCGGACAGTTATTAGTGTATCTACAGTAAAAGTTACAACTTTTTGTAAGTGGGAAAAAGTTAAACGTTGTAGTATATTTGATACAGATGTTTCCCTCTGTAAATCCAACCACCATAGAGCATTCAGGCAAGCCCAAATATCTGAGAATTTATGAAAAAACATATCATATTTTGAAAGATAACTCACCCGGTTACAAATTCAGTAGATGTTTTTAAACATGACTGAGAACTTCAGTTGTCCAGCAGTACCTTGATGTGTTATGGTTTTTGTAATTTGTCTGACCCATATGAAGGAAGCAACTCAGGAGACATCATATTCAGTAAAATATTATTTGTTAAAACAATGATCTAGGTACAGATAATGAAATGTGCAAGCAGGTACTGTTCCAGGTCGAAGCAGCAACATGGGGAACTGGGAGCTCTGGAATGAGAAGACTGGTGAGTAGGATTCTGATTTGCAGAGAAGAGGTGACTGGTTTGAGCTGGTGAGTAACAGATGAGGAAGGGAAACTTAAAAGTATGAAATGATCAGTCTGCCAGGGAGGGTTTACTCAGGAATAGGCTTGTAGTGGAGAAATCCAAAGAAGAGAGTGGTTCTGAATCTTGGGGTTCTTGCAGAATGGAAATGGAAATGGAGATGTTGTTAATGGGGGCTGGAGAATGGTACTGGAGCGGACAGGCAGTGCTTGCAATATTATTTTGTTTGGACAGTTTTCCCTAATGGCCTTCAAATGACAAAAGCAAAACCACTATTATAATAGACTGCATGAAAACAATGAGTGCATGGTCATCTGAAATATATTATGCTTATACATTTTGAATAATTTAAAGTGCTCACAAGGCGTGAAAAGTGCAGTTTACTGTTTCCAGTTGTGGCTCATTTGTATTTGCAGTAGATGTTTCTTTCGATAAATCCTGCCAATGATCCATTTCTACTCATTCAGCTGCTCGAGACATGGGCTTAGCTGGGTTTTGTTTTCAGTTTGGAAATCTCCAAGTACACGATCCTCTAACCTCATCTGGGACCACTTGTTTATACTCTGTTATCTGTCTTGGATCTCTCTCCCCTCTACCTTGTTTTCTTTTTATCCATTCTGCACTTTCACTCCCTCCTCCTAACCTGACCGATTGAAGGACGAATGATGAGGATGGAGAAGACGAGTCGGGTGCCTCACGAGGTGTGCACGAAAACCTGTATCGTGTTCATATGCCCAGTCTCTACAGCTGTGGCTCCAGCTACGGTAGTGAAGCTAGCCTGCCAGCCACAGCCCACACTGTCAGCAATGCCCCCGTCACTGAATACATGTGAGTTAGCACCAACTGCCAGTTAAAGGCTAGCATGAGCAATACACTGCTCGCAATAGGCAACTGATACTTGATCTGTCACCCAGGGCACACAACAAACAAATATTAATATCTTACAGCACTTCTCTTTGACAAACCTATCAGAATGTTTTATCTGGCTGTTTTATCTCATGTTGGAGAATGATAGAAAAACACCTGCTTCCTCTTTTAGCTAACACACCTGTTTATCCCAATATTTTTAGAAACCAGATAAATGCAGCAAATAGATGTTACTGTAGCACAACTGTAACTTAATATCTAAATAACTTCATGCATGTTTGTGTTTTTGCTTTGCTCACACAAAAAAACATTAAATAAATGCCTTCGTTCTGTTGTTGCTTTTTCCATGACAGACCAACACAAACAATACCTTTAAACTAATTTTTGCAAAGTTGGCTAAACATTACTTTTCAAGTCTTGCTACATTCTCACCTTGATTAAGTTATGGACTTTGACCAGGCCGTTGTCCTGCTTATAGATCAATCCCCAGCCCGTTTGATGTCTTCTGCAACCTGTAACAGGTTTTGTTCTGATACTGTCCTCCGTTATTCTTTTACAGACAAGTTGTCTTGCAGTCGGAAGGTTGCAGGTTCAATTCCAGCTGCCCCCTGTCACATGTCAATGTGCCCCTTAGCCAGGCACTTAACCCCAATTTGCCTACTGATCCATCTGGCATCAGTCCATTTACCTGTCACTTTTTTCAGCAACTCTTTAAAAAAAATCCTGAAAAGTATGGATAAACCCAACATTCAGTTTTACAGTGGATTAATAAAGTATATGAAAACTTCAACCTATTTGTTTCAGTGTGTTAGGGTTGATATACAGTGTTAATTATTTACGTGACAAAGTGCTTTCTGTTAGGCAAAAAAAGCAGATTCATTCATGTTTGCTGTGACCACTTTTTGGAAACCCGCACACTGTTTTATAAAGGACAGTTTGTAGAGTGTTTGACTTTTAGTTCAACAGATTCTCCCACCTGTTCTGTGGATCTCTGCAGATTCTCAGTCAGTTTTGGATAACCTACTAATCCACATCTCAATGGTTGGATCCTTTCTTCTACACTTTTCCCCAAAGAGAAAATTATTTGGAACAGGTAGTTACTGCCATTATATATTCACACAAGCACATATCTAAACAATTAATAAGAAAGAAGGACGTTGCAGGTGTTTTTCCTGGATTTTATTTAGTTAATTAGAATGTAATTGCAGGGGGATGAATAAAACTCCACATTATAATTTTGTGTTGGTCAGTCACAGAAAATTGCAAACTGTTAGGTTTGTCCTAATCCAATATTGATATTGAATATTGGTCCAAATTCAGTTCAAAAGAAATATCAGAATTTTTTGGTCTACATCTAAAATCTCCGATAACATCACTCCAACACAAGTCATCCATTCTAGCGTTTGATCCAAAATTGCAAGAATTTTTATTCATTTTATTGATTTGTACAACCTTTTTTGAAAAAAGATTAGCATTTATGTAACCCATTGACTAATAATAAATGTATCAGTTTTTTTCAAAACCTCTGTTAATAACTATTGTTCTCTGAGTAATATAACTTATGTAAGCCTTTTTTCTAACATTCTGTACGATTCATGCTGATATGTATTGGGATAATAATGATACCAGGTAACACTGAAGACTGAATTATTGGTATCGTATCTGAAGTGTATATCAGACACCCCTAATAACTGTAATGTCCTTACTATAAGCTGCTACTAACACAGTGGTTTTCAAAAATGATGCAGCAGGTTTATGGGTGTTTACCCACTAATGGGCTTCATTCCACTAAAATATCAACCTTTTAGCATTGGACAAGGGCACATTTTTCTGATGACGAAAGTGACATTTAGACGACAAAGACTGAGGACGTGTGTCCAAGATAATTCTGAGGCTATTCAATTCAAATAGAGTACTGCTATATATTATCAAGATGATGGTCCCCGTTTCCTCAATCTTATTGAAATTATTTATCAAGGTGCAATAATGAGATGATCAGCATATCAACGCTCAGCGACAGATCAAAAGCAGGATGATCCCATGGAGTAACCTCTGATTTTACAATGCAGGAGCCAGAATGCAAACTTTCAGAACCCTCGTTGTGAGAGCACCCCCTTGATTGGCAGGGAGTCCCCTCCACCCTCTGTAAGTGCACACTTTCTAGATCACTCTCTCCCTTTTGCTGTCTTCCAATACCTACAGCACAGCTGGAAAACAATTAAAGGTTATAGAGATTCTGTTTTTTCTGTGTTCCACAAATAACAAGGGTGGAAATTGCCCATCCTAGTTGTCTGACATGCTATGTGTGGACATTGGAAGGTAGCCGTTTTCCCCCTCATTACTGCAAGTGTCATTTAAGCTCAAACTAAGAGTAATCATGCTTGAGCTTTTGGGTCATTTTGGCAGCCAGGCAAACTGGAGTTTAAAGGAATTTGTAGCATTTCCTCAACTAAAAGAAAAATATGCTATTTGTTTTGCCTATGTAGTATCATGTTGGCCTCTATTTCTGATGTATAATGGTTGAATTTACCAGTGGTGTCATGAAAATTTTCCAGACTACATTCACTTTTTATTTTTTGCCTTTCAACAGCATAAAATATATGTATTAACTAGCTAAAAAGAATTTGAGGTGAATCCCAATAAAGTAGAATATCATGGAAAATGTTATATTTGCAGTAAATATAATTCTTAATATGAAAATACTATATCAATTCACTAAACACAAACAATATATATCATTTAAAGAGTCTGTTTAAATTCTTTTAAATGATTTTAGTTTACAGTTAATGAGTACCCGTAGATGACGTTCACAGGCAATCACAGTATTAAATTGAACCTATATATTCTTTTACTTCACAGAACTCAACTCTTGATCACTGTTCTCATGAATTACTGAATTAATGCAGTGTGGCACAGGATATCCTGATCCTGCTTTTGTCAGTCTTCCCTTAATTTTTTTTAGTGGTCTATGGCAGTTTGCAAGGCAATCAATTACAGCGATACTATGATCAAAATAGCTGTTATTGGTCATTTTGGCATTGTGGGAGAGTTAATGAATTCAGCAATCTGAATAAGTTTGTCAGCAGAGTGAAACCCAAAGTCCTCTAGAATTTTCCCAGCGATGTGTGTACTGACTTACGACTTAATAAAACACAGTGGAGCAGCACCATCTCCTCAAGTTATCACTCAATCACTGATTGTGTAATCTTCGGACCGCTAAACAAGTAATCTCTCTCCTTAGTTCAGATGAGATTGTTTTTCTAAGGTTTCTCTAAAATCTTGAATGAATTTTACTTTTTATAATTTGTCAAGGATTATCCCTGTTGTATATAATTCTTCAACTACACTCTTTCCTTCCACTCAATTTTCAATGAATCGGCTTTGATACGGCAACCTGTAAACAGCGATCTTCTTTAGCAATGACCTTTTGTGGCTTAATTTTCTTGTTGAGGCAATATGTATTAAAAGTACTTTTTGAAAGTCTTTTGTATTTTTTTGTTTCCTGTTAAACTGCATTTTTAGTTTGAATAGACACAATAAGGTGGATAAACATAAAAACTAGTACAACTGAATTAGTTAACCTTTTGATAATACCCTAACTTATTGAAATGCACCGGTATAGGGCTGAACAATGTATCGTTTTCAATTGAAAATCGCAATCTCAGACAACATGATTTTGTAATCGTCCAAGAAACTTTTTTCTCTGTGCTCCAAAAATGTCATCAATAATAATTATAAATCTTTTGTCAATAATTTCACAAGTGTGCCCAATGCTGGTGTATGATGGCTCTGTGTCAGCTGCCAGTCAGAAAGTTGCACCAGGTCACATGTTCTCCACTCCAATCAGTGCTATAGAAGAGCTGTCTGTGAGATAAATAATTTTTTTCAAGTAGCTCTTATGCAACAGCTTTGCAAGCCATTTCTTTCTACTAGGACAAGCAAAGCCATGTCACGTCACTTTGTGTGTCTGAGTGAGCAGAGGCTGAGCTAGAAGGGGGGCTGGGGTGGCGGCACCATATATATATATATATATATATATATATATATATATATATATATAGAGAGAGAGAGAGAGAGAGAGAGAGAGAGAGATCTATATACATACATACACACATACATGTATGTGTATATGAAAAGACAAGGCAAGCAGTGTGAGATGGTTTATGTTCTCATGAACATGGGTGCTAATAGTTAGTAGCACAGAAGGGTGCTAATTGGAAGAATTTGACCCCAGTCAGGCAGCAGCAAAATGCTTGTGCTCTTCTTTTAAAAGAGTGGCCAACAGACTTGCTGGAAGTGTAACATCCCACACAAACATACGTATGTTTGTATTATGTACATACAAACTAACTAAAATATTGCATATGCATTTCCCTAAAACTTACACAGCATACACACTGCAGTATGACACAAATTGCACACATTCCTAAACACATCTAGAGTAGTATGAATACATTTAAAGGTTATTCCGTTTGCCTTTTCACTGACAAATAAACATGTTTCTATATAATGATAACAATATTTTAATTGTGTTTCCATTGTATGCATTGCTCCTGTTTGTCAGTATGATGAAGTAATCACATGCACTACTTTTGGTTTTTAGAGATTTTAGTTTAATTTTGTGCTTTTTGTTCTGTGCTAAAAAAAAATGGAACCCTCTGTCGCACTAAAACTAAAGCTAAAAACGTTAGCTTACAGCCCTGTCATTCTCTCCTTATATTAATGGAATTCATTGAAACTTGATTTCCAGAAAATAAATTGTGTTTGAAATCAAAACTGCAATCTATGCCAGAAAAATCGCAATTTCAATTTTTTTATTATAATCGTTCAGCCCTACTCCGGCATCAACTAGTAGTTGTGGCTTTGACTATTGCTGGGTATTGTGTTTGTTGATTAAAAAAAACTTCACATGTATCAACTGTACACATTTTGCATTTTGATGCTGTGGCTAAAATTAACTGCTCAGATGCGTTCTGTACAATGCGGCTCCTATCCAAACACTGTTCAGGCTCAGACATTTCTGAGTTCTTCTACCCGTGAATCACTATAGCCCAAATCTCCTGTCCCTCCTTCCTATGTGTGCATATCTTTTGTGGAAGGTGTATCTGTCTGCTGTTTCTGTGCCCCTTTTGTCACCTTTTACCATCAGGCAGTCACTCTGCCACTTTCCTACCACCTTTACCGTGGAGAACATCAGCAAAAGCTTATGTTTGACATAGCTTAATCTTTCTCTGTGACCCAAGTCATTGTAATGACCCAAAAGTCTCTTACTGTAACTACCTCATAAGACCACTAACTCTTAAGAGGCTAATCTACTACATCGGAAGTAGACAACTAACTGAGAATGAATCACATCTGCTGATCTGTAATAACATCATTCAGCTCAAATCAGCTGCTACTGAATGACTGTAATCAGATCCTGGCTGTCCAAATGACTTATCAAATGACCTGAATGAGTGTGTTTATCTTTTTTCCTACCTGTGTATGACACCAGAGATTTACTGAAAAAAAGGAAAAAACAAGTGAATTTTTTTAATTTTTGATTTTTCTTCATCTGCATCGATTTTATCATTAATTTGTTGAATTGATCTTACATGTATGATCTAACTGAGAGCTTTCTGACCTACTTGCTCACATCCACCTTTTTCAGCTTAACGTTTTCATATCAGGGCTTTGTAAGTTTGTTGACTGATAACCTATTCATAATTAACGTTGCTGCCTGCTGAAGCACCTTGTGCCTAAGATTCCAGACTTTGGCTTTTTTTCCTTCAGCAATTCCATTATATTTTTTATGAAGGCCTATATCTTCTGAACTACAGTACTACCTTATACAGGAAAATGATCACAAAGCATGATGCTGCCACCCTGGTATTTCCTGGCCGGGACGGTGTTCCAGGCTTCGAAACTTTTCCCATTTTTCTACAAGGCTGGATTATAGCTTTATATACCCTACTCACAAAAAGTTAGGGATATTTGGCTGTCGGGTTGAATTTCAAACCTTAACAGGTGAACTTTATGTGACCTTCTCTAAGCTTTTGAATGCACCTGTCCAACTGTTAAATGTTTCAATACTTTTTGAACATGTTGCTGTTCTCTAACAATGAGCTTAACGGCAAAAGTAACAACAGGTGTTTGATCCTCGAATCGACCAATAATTGTCCTGGTTCAATTACAGCTGGTGTTAAAACAGTCGTGCTCATCAGGCTGTTCACATTGTGACATCTTGAGACCAATACGACACCTAACAATTGATCAACAGTACCTGGCCATTGCAATGCTTCAAACAGGACGTTCTCAGACGGACGTGGCCACTGAGCTCAAGAGTGTCACAGAGTGTTATCAGCAGGTTGCAACAGAGATACCGAGAGATTGTAAGAGTTACAGAAAGGCGTAGAAGTGGACGTCCTTTGGCCACATCCCATGCTGATGACCGCTACATTGTGAACAATGCCCTGAGAAACCGGATGATGAATGCCACTCAACTCCAGGCACGTTTAAGGGAGGTGAGAGGCACCCAAGTGTCACGTCAGACCATTCAAAACTGTTTACATCAGCGTAGTCTGCGTGCTAGACGACCTGCAAGTGTACCTGACCACACCAGCAGGCACAGGCGTGATCGTCTTGCATGGGCCAGGGAGCATTTACGCTGGACGAGGGACTCAGTGCTGTTCTTTGATGAAAGTCGATTCCCGTTGAGCAGAAATGATGGCCGCCAACAATGTTGGAGACGTCAAGGAGAGCGCTGTGCATCAGCCACTGTTGTCACCAGACGAACTTTTGGTGGTGGCGTTGTCACAGTGTGGGCAGGTGTGTCTAGTCTGTATAGAACTGCCCTACACTTTGTTAATGGTACAGTGACAAGCCCACACTACCTGAATAACATCATTAATCCAGTGATTGTGCCCTTACATGAACAACACAAGCCTAATTTCATCTTCATGGATGACAATGCTCCAGCTCATCGGGGTCGCATCATCAGGGAACGGCTGTTGGAGACTGGTGTACCTCAAATGGGGTGACCTGCACTTTCTCCAGACCTGAATCCCATTGAGTCGCCGTGTAGAGGCTCGAAACTCTGCACCCCAAAACTTCAATGACCTGAGGGCTGCCCTTCAAGAAGAGTGGGATGCCCTGCCTCCGCAGACAATAAGTCAACTTGTGAACAGAATGAGACGTCGTTGTCAAGCTGTAATTGATGCTTAAGTGCACATGCCGAGTTATTGAGACGTTGACATTTTTTGTTGTGGTGTACACACCATTGTTGTCAACTTTTGTTTCAACAAATTGTTTGAGATGAGGATATCACCAGTGCATCCTTCTACTTAAATGTCCTACTTTCGTGATAGGATATCACTGTAGTGGGAACATTTTACATTTTCCACAAATTTCACCCGAAAGACAAAAATCCCTAACTTTTTGTGAGTAGCGTATTTATACCTTTCCTTTATAGTTAAATAAAACCACAGGACATGTTCTTAAAAGCTGAGATATTTGGTCTTCAGTAAGTTTTGAAAACCTCTTGAACGAGTAATTTTCTCTAGTTTCTAGTGCAAACATCTTAGCATTGTCTTGTGTACCATGATGATAGTATATGATACACAAGACAAAACTAACTTACAAGTAATGTTTCTGCAAGATATAAGCAAAATTCGAAATTTAATTGAAATTGTTTTAAGTCAATAAGACTTAAATATGGTGAAAATAACAATTTCCATTGGTAAAGTTTTCACTTGAAACAAGTTGAAAATACAGAAAACAAGTGAAAAAAGTGACAAATCTGTCAAAACAACTACTAATTGTGTAGTACACGATATGTAAATATCTGGATATAGCTGTTTCTGTCTTTCTTTTGAAAAAGGTGCGTTCCAATCCTATTTAACGCATGTTGTTGCTATGCTTTAGAAAAGAAAGTACACCTTGAGGACCAGGGTTGGGAAACACTGGCCTAAATAGAGGTTTTATTATTTCAAACATTTCCTTGTTTTTGTTCCCGTACCTTCCTGCTTCTCATAATTTTTTTCTTGCCCTCCCTTTCTCCGTCTGTTCCTTTCTCTCCATTCAGTACACCTCAAGTATGAGAGCGAAGTACCTGGCCACCAACAGACCAGAGCAGAACCGCTGCTCGGTTCCCAATGACCAACTGGATCCTGGGAGTCGGCCCTACCCTGCCACCAGACCACAGTCTTCAGTCCACTAAGGACCAGTTTAACGCACCACTGCCTACACCATGTTCTAACAGTCAACAGCAAGACCAGACAAAACCACAGAGCTCAGATTAGTAAAGTTTATCTTCAGATGGACCCCACATTGCAAAGTCTTCTGAATCTTTTAAAATGGCACCAGAAGCAATACATCAAGGAAACACTTTGCTGTTTCTATGTCTCTCCTTTATAAATCCATTGTTGAGCTCAGGTTTCATTGGTGGTTCATACTTTTTTTCTGATATCTCCCTATCAAGTGGGAGCTTTTTTCTGCCTTGCTGCTCATTAATTCCCAGCTCCTTGTCACTTAATTTTTTTATATGTGGCAAGACACACACAAACATATACAAATACAAATATACATGCCCAAAAATTGTACAGAGCTGTAAATAGTGCAATATGTGCTTTATTCTGATTTTATGAAGTTGACTGTTTAATCATTCTTGGTTTTGTGGTGTGCCCTAGTTCATCATGGAAACTCTTTGTTGTATTGCTAACACAAAAAAACACTAACTGGTTGATAAACTATAACTGAACACTCATTGAAATAAAAAAAAGCTAGCCAGTTACTCAGCCATGATGATAGTACATGATGCACAACATGTACATTCCCTCATTGACTTGTTTAAGACTTGGATTAGTGTGTACACATGTTGTTTACGTGCACTCATGGCACACACGTTGATTAATGTATTTTAAAGTAAACGGATCCAGGTGTCCTGTTGTACAACAAATTGGATTGGGAGCTGGAGAGCACAGATACAAAAAGCTCAAGTTGTGCCAAATAAACAGAAAATGTAATAAAATTTAGTATGTCTGTTATCTCCTACTGCCTTCAGGAGACTCAAAGGAAAAATAAAACTCAAGGAATGTTAAGCTGCTTGTGATAAGTAACAAGAGGAATATTTGTAAGATAAACGATAGACATGTATTGGTGATTTAAAATTTACAAGGTGCTATCTATAAGCTGTCAAAGTCTCACAAGGTCAGGGCAGTCTAGAAATTTTTTTTTTTTCAGGATTGTGAAGACAATACAGTTCCTTTCATTGTTATTTTTTAACCCTTGAAAGTATTTTTTCCCTTCAAAATCACAAACTTCAGTGTATTTTATTCACATTTTATTTGACAAATCAACAAGGTAGTTTGTAAAGTGTTAGTTAGATAATTGCTCAAGTTCAGAATCTGGTATTACAAACTCGGGAGTTAACAGCAAAAAATAAATTATTAAATGCCTCTGTAAATACATATTAGGGCCATATGTTATTTGTCAAAAAAAAGTAACTATTAATATAGAATTTCTCAATTATGCCCTTGTCTACTGAAGACCATGAAATACAGGTTCGTCATAAAATGTGTAAAACTTCAAATGGTATAAATACAAGGCACAACTGAAAACACATCTATATACATGTTAATAGAATTTGCTTTGTTGACCTACCTTAACCTGATAAATATCATCAGGAAATTAGTTGTTTTTTTTCTTTTTCTTGTTCTATGGTAAGATCTTAATGCTGTGACCAATTTAAATCTTTTTTTTATTCTTATACCAATCTTACATTTTATTTTGAAACTGTTTATCTTGTATTACAACTTCATACAATGTTTTTAGTTTCCTTATCACTAAAGCACAAATTTAGCATGAGAGGACTTTATTAGATGGAGAAATAAAACTCACTGCCAGTGGCAACATCACTAGTTCGAAACTGTACACTGTTTACATAAAGAGTTTTTATGTCTTCTTAGCTTAATGAATAACCACACTTCTTGTAGTAGTGAGACAATATTACACTCCTGGTTTTATTAGATAATAATGCTACCTATGGTCTAAGACTTAGTATTTTTTCTTGCAACATTAATGCAAATAAAACTATTAGGCCTGTGGGAGTAGTCACAGTTGCTCTTTTAAAAAATCTTCATGCCACATTATTGTTTTTTATTTACAGAAGGCTTTAAAGAAAACATAATGAATAGCAATTTTTTTCTAACAAAAAACACTTTTCCTCTTATTGTGAATGATTCTGATTACAATACCAGTGCAGTGTGGTCTGCTCACCTAAATCTTGAGTTGTATATGAAGTTTTGTGCAATGCTCAGTAGGATAAAGCATGAGCCATGTTCATTATAAAAAACAAACAAAACAAAAAACAAAAAAAAACAGTAGTTTGTGTGTGTGGGTGTGCTGTCAGTACTTCATGTACCGGTGTACAGATGTGACGGACACTGTTTTCTATCAGTGTGTTTATTTTAAGACAGTTTAAAGGATATTAACATGTCAAAACTGTGATAGTATGTAGTCTGGTATAAATGTTAAACATAATTGAAACATTTTTAACAGAAAGATCAAGGCTGCTCCTCTTCTTTTGCTTTGTCATTTTCTCTATTGTATGATGTTGAGGTTGCACATTTTCTGGAATTCACAGTGCACACATTGTGTTGATATCCACACACAGTTTCAGTGTTTGCGTGGTTATGTCAAGTCATTTTAGAATATCTGAATCATCATACATACAAGTCACATGCAAGCACATCGTAACCAACAAACGCAATAATGTAACAATTTCAGAGATGTATGCAGAAAGGGTCCTGTTAGGGTAAAAAAAAACAAGTGCACTGAAACACCATGTTATGCCTGTTTCTGGGTTTATCTCTGTGAGCTATCTAGCTTGGCTTTATAAGATAAGTGGTTTAGCTTCAGAGAGTAAGTTAAATAATGAAATCAATGACACCATACAAGCAATTTTCTATTGTCGCTTCAAGCTAGTGTTTTGACTGATTTGACTGTCATAAATTGGCACAAATTCAATTAAAATGACCTCAGCCCAAAATGACCATTTGCAGATTGGTCACAGCCCCTTAAAAGAGGCAATACCATGGAAGTTAGCTGCCTGCTTATACAGTGGGTTACCATTGGTCAGTATTGCGAAGCGAAGAGAGTTCACTCAACCTCTGTTTCTGTTACCGTAGTAATATTCTCCCTAGAACTAACCTGGTCAGGAGCAGGTTTTCCCCAATCAACTGTGTCCACTTTCTCTACCCTCTTTTAAGCCAACACCCGCCATTATATTTCTTTCAATTAGTCAGGAATTTTTTTGTAGTTCAGCGCTAACGGTAAGAAAAATTTCAGAGCTGTAGGTCCGTTAGACACAGTGTAATTATTGATGATTTATTTCATATCCAAATATTTCCCCCCCGATTTTAGCTGGGAGGAATGGTTGCTTTCATATCCCCATTTAACGCTTACTACAAAACAACTACTGACTAAGTGTCACTACATCCACAATCAACAACTGCTTTCACAACTTGAGATTGATGAGGTACAACACAAATGTAACAACATGGAATTTCAAGGAATTTTATTGTCATCACATCACATGTGGTACATGAGGTAGGATGAAATTGTAATCCCACGGTCCAGATTACACCCTGAGAGCAATAGTAAAATAGCTAAAAATAAGAATAATATAAAATATAAAGAAATATAAAAGAATAAGATTGTGAAATACACAAAATATACAGAATACACAATATGGGAAGTCGGACATAGCAGCAATGAAACCTGGAGTGCAAATTTGCTGTAGCAGCATGGATGGTTAATAAAGTGACATATTAAAGTGAGATATTAAAGTGATCAGTGCCGGTTAATGAGAAAGTGTTTTTCATTTGTAATTGTCCTTGCGTGTGTTTGAGAGTCTCACAGCTTCAGGAACGAAGCTGTTTCTCAGTCTGGTGGTTTTGCACTTGATGCTCCGTAGCCTCTTTCCTGAGGGGAGCAGGACAAAAAGTAAGTGTGCTGGGTGTGTGGGATCCTTCATGATGCCGGAGGCACTTTTCCTGCATCTGGAGGTGTAAATATCTATGGTGCTGGGGAGGCTGACTCCAAGAGTCCTCTGTGCAGCCTTCACAGCTCTCTGCAGAGCTTTCCTTTCTCCAGCAGAGCAGCTTCCATGCCACACGTTGATGCTGGAGCATAGTACGCTCTCTACCACACATCTGTGGAAGGAGGTGAGGACTGAGCTCCCAGTCCAGAGTCCAGCTCTTTTCAACCTCCTGAGGAAGTAGAGCCGGTGGTTTGCCTTCCTGACCAGAGTGGAAGTATTGTTGCTCCAGGTGAGGTTGTTACTCAGGTGTACACCCAAGTACCTGTAGCTGTTGACCACTTACACCGCAGATCCACCAATGTGCACGGGGAGGTGGGCATGCTTGCCCCTTCTGAAGTCCACAATCATATCCTTGGTTTTCTTAACATCAATGCAGAGGTTGTTATCTCTGCACCAGCCCTCCAGGTGTTCCACCTCCTGCCTGTAGCTGGACTCATCACTGTTTGTGATGTATCCAACCACTGCTGTGTCATCCGCAAACTTCACAATATGACAGCCTGGATGGATAGGTGAGCAGTCATATATGTGAGCAATGTGAAAAGGAGGGGGCTCAACACACAGTGCTGAGGGTAATTGTGGGGGAGGAGATGTTGTGAATCCTCACAGACTGCGGCCTGTTGTTCAGGAAGTCCAGGACCCAGTTGCAGAGGGAAGAGCCCAGACTGACACCCCAGGTGATAGTGGCAGTCTTCATGCAGGTGGGGACAGCTGCCTGGATGAGGGAGGCATTGAAGATGTCCGCCAGCTCATCTGAGAGCTGGTCCGCGTACTCTCTCAGCACGAGGATGTTGTCTGGGCCAGCAGCTTTTCGGGGGTTGATCCTCCTCAGCGTCCTCCTTACTTCTGCTGGAGTCACACTGAGGGGCTCTTCTCCTGGTGAAGTCGTGATTCTGGTGCTGGGGAGGGTGTCAGGGTTCCCAAACCGGGCATAGAACTTGTTGAAAACCTCAGGCAGGGAGGGGTCTTTAGAGCATTGTGCACCTTTGGTTTTATATATAGTGGGTGAGCCAGTACAGAAGGGAGTCAACTCCCCATGCAGAAATTGGGTATGCAGCCCCAATTAGTGAACCATCACAGCTGTACTACCAGAAAGTCTGATTGAAAATGTGAATGCAGCACTAAGATGGTTCGATACCAACTTTTAAGACTGCCAAACAATGGCTCCAAGCCTGGGCCAGCAGCCTAAAGAGATACACAAGAGAGAAGCTAGGAGGATTAACCGGCTCTTCTTTACCCAACTGGCTAAGGTGTACTCTCAATGGCAGGGTAACAGAAGAGCAAAACCACCAAGGCTGGAAACTGAGCAGTACTGGAAAAGCATATGGGAGGTGTCCCACAACAGCAGTGCACTGTGGCTGATCTCTCTACGAGAAGACCTATGGCTGATCTCTCTACGAGCAGTGGCAGATGTCCAAGAAAGGGCCTCAGGTATCAAAAACTGGACAGCACCAGGAACTGACATGATCAACGCATACCGGCTAAAGAAATTCACTGTCCTCCATGAATGAATGGCAGCTCAAATGAACCAGCTGCTAAAGAATGGGACTCACCCTTTAGTTGAAGGGCACACAATCCTGATCCAGAAGGATCCCACAAAGGGTTCAGTCCCATCCAACTATCGGCTAATAGCCTGCCTCTCCACTACATGAAAGGTTATGTCAAGCACCATAGCGGCTAAGATAAGTGGGCACATGGATCAATGCATGAGCACGGCACAGAAGGGCATCGGCATAAACACCATAGGAGCCAAACATCAACTCCTGGTAGACTAAACAGTTGCCCAGAACTGCAAGGCCCAACATACCAATCTCTGCAGGATTCTAAGAGACTTCATTGCAAACTCAATGGCGATGTGGAAAGCAACCCTTGAAGCCAACTGCAAATAACTTGCAGTTATAGTGCTGCCTCATAACCCTCTCCTTTCTGACCATTTTTTGATAACTTTTGAGTTCTTTTTCACCGAGTACTTAAAATCTGAAAGAAAATGTCTTTATAGTAGGTGTCTATCGGAAAACGCT
>JAVLVB010000356.1:1068714-1086573 GCA_032876305.1 Orestias chungarensis | reverse complement strand
TATATATACATATATATATGTATATATATATGTATATGTATATATACATATATATATGTATATATATATGTATATGTATATATACATATATATATATGTATATATATATGTATATGTATATATACATATATATATATGTATATATATATGTATATGTATATATACATATATATATATGTATATATATATGTATATGTATATATACATATATATATATGTATATATATATGTATATGTATATATACATATATATATATGTATATATATGTATATGTATATATACATATAAATATGTATATATATGTGTATATATATGTGTATATATATATATGTATATATATGTGTATATATGTGTGTATATATGTATATATGTAAATATATATGTATATATGTATATATATATGTATATATGTATATATGTGTGTGTGTGTGTGTGTGTGTATATATGTGTGTGTGTGTATACATATACATATGTGTATACATATACATATGTGTATACATATACATATGTGTATACATATACATATGTGTATGTATATACATATGTGTATGTGTATACATATACATATGTGTATGTATATACATATGTGTATGTGTATACATATACATATGTGTATACATATACATATGTGTATGTATATACATATGTGTATGTGTATACATATACATATGTGTATGTATATACATATGTGTATGTGTATACATATACATATGTGTATGTATATACATATACATATGTGTGTGTATATACATATGTATTTACATACATATGTATATACATACATATGTATACATATATGTATATATGTATATACATACATATATACATATACGTATATATACATATACGTATACACATATGTGTATATATATTTATATGTATATACATGTGTATATATATACATATGAATATATATATACGTAAATCGGATCCTTGCACAAGTTTTTTTTTCTTTCAAATTTTAGTGTATACGTAGAAAGTTGAGTGGAAGGAAAATGTAGGGTTAAAAGGTTGCCCAATCATCAGAGGGTGAATATGTATATATGTTTACTCAAAAGCACAATAAATGACAAATGTGTGTGTGTCTGTGTCTGCATTTTGAGGTGTGTATGAGTTGACTGTGAAGGTGATTTTCCTTTAAGAGCTCGCAGCTCTGCATGCCGGTGTTCGTGTCTCCGGCCCGGATTGGCTGACGGCTCAGGAGTGCGCGCAGAGTCCCGCAGCAGCTCCTCCGCGCCCGCTGAGCGTCTCCTCCGCTGACTGAAGCGCACATAAAGTAACGGGCTGCCGGGGCGAGATCTCCCTCCAACATGTCGATGTTCTCGGTCGTCGCCAAGCAAGTCAAGACCCACCCAGCCGTGAGTGTTCAATGCTGATGGTTCCATTTTTTCGGTGCGCGTTTTATTCTTAGTTGACATTGAAACGTGTCTTTGAGGAGGATGCGCGCTCCCGATGGCTGGAAGATCCAATGAATAATAAAAGGAAGAGCAGAAACCCTAAATCCACCAGAGAAGATCAGATGTTCTCACAACCTATTATAACCTGAATGGAAATGCTTGTATTTTAGTCTACCAATGATATCAACAGATATCCTATTTTCATTTTATTTAAATGGGTGGATATTTAAAACACCACTGCTTTTATTTCATTTTCTCCTTTTATAAAGACAGTTTTTTTCTTGTTGTATTTTTAATTTTTATTTTCTGCACGTTGACAGCCTGCCACGTGCTGTCGTTTACATTCAGGATCCACATCTGCGGATTTATTGTAGAGATGAGGGAATTATTAACGCTGCAGCCATGCGTGGATGTCTCCACAGCACGTCTCATATCCATACAGGCCTGACTGGAGTCCGTCATACCAAGGACGCAGGGGTGAAACAGCCTGCTTTACGGCAGGGAGCTTATAAATAGACCTCTGATATGTTTATGTCCTCTGCTGGTCTCTGACTCTCTGGTATCCCAGTTTGTTTTGCTGCTAGGTTTGAATATCCCCCCCCCTGCAATGACAAAAATCGACACCTTTGTTAAAAACGTCTGGTTTTTGTAATGAAAGAATAGTTAAAACCGTAAAAGAATGTTTTTTAAAAACCAGTTTCAACTAGAAAGCTAATAAATAGCTTTTGGTCTTCCACATTCGCTCTCTTAGTTGCAGTGAATCATAAAACCCAACATAAAACTACGTCAGTAATTGGAGAGAACAAGAACGAGGCTGGTGTAACGGGAAGTTTCCGCAAAACTGATGAAAACACAACATTAAAACGGGTCGGGGAGGCAGATGGCAACGACGGCGAAGCTGCAGAAGACGCAGGTGGTGTTGAAACCCTAGTCTCGGTGATGTTTGCCCAGTGGAACAACTGATCGGTGAGCTCCACATCGTTCTGACTTTGCAAGTTTAATGTCCATCGTCTGTGCAGCCCCTGAATCAGCTGTTGTTTGTTGGCAGATTTGCAGACTGGCCAGATGTTTTACAGGCGACAGTGTTCGTTATTTATCTGGACTAAGAACGGTTGTCTTGTCTTCAAAAAGGTTAAAACTAGGAGGAAAACAAGATCTTTTTTTAGGTTACCATTTAAAAGGGCCGTCCCGCTGGTTCAGGAGGTTCTGGTCTGTCCTGAAACTAATGGATTGTCAGTTTGAATCTCTGCTTAAGGCTGTTTGCCGCAGGGTTTCGCTGTCCAAAATGTTGGGTGTGGTATTATGTTCTGGGATTTTATTGTTCCGAATCAGAATCAGAATGTCTTTATTGTCATTACAGCAAGTAATCAAAAATTCTCCGTCACAGTCCATTCTATTGCGCCATATAAATAAAACAAAGTCCTTATGTTTTAACACAATGAATCTCATGGCCTACAGCTGATCCCCCTCTTCATCTTCATCGGTGGAGGAGCAATGATGAGCATGTTGTACTTGGGCAGACTGGCTCTGAAGAATCCTGATGTCTCGTAAGTGATCGTGTCTCCGGAACATTTTTATTTTTTTGTTTTGTAAATCCTGTGATTCCCTCTACAATACAACGTCTTCAGGTGGGATCGCACTAACAACCCTGAACCCTGGAACAAGCTGGGGCCAAACCAACAGTACAAAGTAAGCGCTGCCTCCATATAAAAAAAAACAAAAAAACCACACAGGCTAGTTAATAGTTATTATTTCTAAACACGTCGGGTTAAAGCACAGCTTGTGTCGTTGCTCTTATCGCGCGTCAAAGTCCACGTTGCCTTCCTAGCCCTGATTGTGTGCGTTTCCAGTTTTTCAGAGTCAACATGGATTACTCCAAACTGAAGAAGGACGGGCCAGATTTCTAAGTCGGAATCACCAAAAACCGGCAGTGAAGCTTGTGCACATTTTTTCTTCTTTCCGAACTCCAGACATCTAAGAGACTAAGTTCAGTTTGAATGTTTGTCATTTAAGAGTTAATATGGGCAGGAAAGGGATCATAAACCCTATAAATGTTTGAATAGGAACAGACTACCACCTGTTTTCTATTAAGAATTTTGATTTCAATATTTCCTTTGATGTGTTGTAAATTATTAAAGCAAAAATAATGAACGCTCTTTGTCAGTATGTCTGCTTACTTTGCTCTTTTGTGGTAAATAATTACCTTAAGATAAAATGTTCCCTCCCCAAACTTGCTTACCTAACATATGCCTCAAGGGACATCACGAAAAACATCGGATCAAAGTATGTTTTTATTTTTATTTATTTTTTTATTCACATCCCATTTAAATTATTTCTTAGTTCAAATGTGTTTGTTTTATTTGCTTCATTGGGAGGTTTGAACTGTCCTTAACTGCAGGGATTTCAGTAAATGACTTCAAAATCCATGTTTGACCAAGTGTCTATTAAGAATTACATCTAAAGACTTCTTTTATTTGCGCAAAATTATCAACATTTTTAAAATCTTAATATATTGTTTAAAGCATTTCTTCTTAGTAGGTATGAACTGCAATAGTAGTTTTGTCTGCTATTGAAATCTGATATTAATATTGAATCCTGTTTACGTCCATTGATACTATTTTTGAAAAAGAATCTCTGCTTTCAGGTAAACTAATACGTCTGAAAACTGTTATTTGCTGGTTATATTTATCAATTTGCACCTCAGTAATCTATAAATTTGGGTTAGGCTAAACATAAAAGTATTTTATAAGATGAAAAAGATATGAGCTATTTAAATAAAAGTACAAAGATTTTTAATATTGTGCAAAAACTCACTCAAAAGGTGAATTAAGAATAAACTTAAACCACGGAAATTTGGATTGCATGCACAGCAAACATTACAACAAACTAACAATATCTGCAGAATTAGAGTCGAATTAAACACTTAATTCTTTACTTTAAACAAGTCCCTGGGGCTTTTTGTGGAGCTGTTTCTTCTCCTAGTAAGGAGCTTCTGCTTTTACACTAATATTTACATTTCAGGATGGTGCTGCACTAAAGCACTGCATGAGCTGTGGATGCCGGACGCTTTTACTGCAAACTTTGATCTGTCAGAAGCCGATAAATACTGGCAGTGATTAAAAAAAAAAGGAAAACAAAATGGAAGTGGAGCAAGTCTTGAAACATGGCAAATGATAAACAATGGGAAAGAGCTTCATATTCAATCCCTGGTAGGGGGTGTTCTGTGAGCAGAGGAAAGTGTCCATCTGAACAGTTCTGGTGTTAACAAGTTTGAAAAATGTCAGGGTAGCAACCGTTATCAAATAGAAAAACCAACAAACAAATAAAAAATGTTCTTTTTTTCATTTCAGAGAAAAATACTGTGAGAATAAAATAACCTATTAGGTGTTGCCTCCAGGACACCAGACAGGCCAGGTTATGTCCATTTGGTCAAACAATCATTTTTACATGAGGCGAGTTTCCATCCTCCTGGATGTAAAACTCTTTACGGCTTTATACATATTGATATTATTTTACCAGGAGAAATTAATCATTTGTACTGATTCATTCAGCTACTTTTCAGTGTGTTCTGAAGACGTAAAATGTTTTTTTAGTTATTTCATTTTACTCATGTGTCGCCATCTGTAGGTTCATTTAAAAGTTACACATCATACCAAGTGTGATTGCAGTATTGGACTAGAATGAAAAGACTCAGTTTACAACAGCTGAAGGATATTCTGGTCAGGGATGCCAGTGTGCGGATTTATTCTTCTTAAATCCCTTGCTTCGGTTTTATTGCATGAAATCTATGATAAACTAATGTTAAGGTTGCCTTCTCCTTCAGTTCCCTCCACAGTGTCTTTCTTTAGGGCCTTTCATAGTGTTAGCACAGAGGGGACTCTCTTTTTAGAAACCTGTTCCCTGCTCCAACCAGATGGTGGTTATCTTGTGCTATTATAAAGGAGTAAATGCACAAAGAGGTCCAAAAATACTATGATCTACTTTATTCAATTACAATATAATGAAAGAAAGAAAAAACAGCCCAATTTAGTTTAAGATCTTGCAGTTTTTGGTTGTTGTTGTTTCTATGAAAAACAACATATCTCTCTACCTTTTATCCTGAAACACAGCAAAGAAATAAAAACTCAAATACACAAAATCAAATTTGAAGACTTTATGTGTCATTCATTCATTCAGATTTTGTCTTCAAATAAACAAACTCATGAATGACCATGTACCATTTCACCAAATAACTAATATAAACTAACATTGGGGGTTATTTAAAAATATTGCCATATATATATATTGTGTATCGCAATCTACAAAAAATAATATTGCAGTATTTGATTTTTCTCATATCGCCCGGCTCTACGCACTTCTATCTCAGCGTCTTTACGAGAAAGTGGAAGATCACAGCAACAGCCAAATTCTTAAAGAGATGAAGCACCAGGTAAGGGAAACTCCAACCGGCCAACAATTGATTTGACAACCTGATATGATAAAAAAGGGGGATGATTGTCACCAGATTGACTGCCAAGATGATCAAATGGAGGATCAGAGTCAAATGGTTGACTTTGTTGGAGACAACCATGATTTGTGGAGATCATCAGAGGAAGAACAATCTACTTAAGGTTAAGAAAAGCACTTCATGCACTCTCCTCTCCTGGAAGTACTGGAGTGACGATGCCTTGCTTTGGAATGCACCTCGTAAGAGTTTCTCTCTTCAAAACGTTTCAACTCAAAACAGCTTCAGCTTTACTGTTTTGTGACCTCCCTTTAAATTTTTTGTTCTTTATAAACCTAAAATCGTTTGGTTAGATAAATAGTTTTTATAAAAATGTATCATTATTTTTTTTTTTTTATTAAACATGATTTTCTTAAATTAAAAAGTGGTATATTGGGGGGAGGTAAATTTTTTACATTATAATTATATCAACATTGTAAAAATATCTCAACTAGGTAGTACAAAAGCAATTATATTTACCAGCTTTCAATTCTAGTTGCATTTTTAAATGTTAAACTTTGTTTACATATACTATTATTTGTGCTACTAAAAATCGATTTGAGGATTACAAGGCAGTCTTATGTTTTTTTTGTTTTGTTTCTGTTTGTTTTTTGTGTCCAATGTTAACTCCACAAATTATGAGCAAACACCCATTAATTCCACTGTTTGCTAAATAGTCACTGACTGCAGGGTAAACCTGGGACCAACAACAGAACCACAAGCAATGCAATATAGTCAAACAACAGAATGAAGCAGAAATATTACACACCAGGAGGCTGTTGTTGCATGATTGAAAAACATGTTTCACCTTTAAACGGAATTAAATGGTTAAAACCTAACTACAAAATCAGGTCAATTATATGGGAATATCTTGCCATTATGAACACTTGGGGACTGTTTTCACCAGCAATCTAAAATCAGTAAATTCACATCTTTTATGAAAGACGTCATACTGCTTAGGTTTCATTTGGTGTAGTTGATTTAGCACGTTGTTACTGAGTACCACTATAGGTAGCTTGTGGTGCTTCAATGTGCAGGGTTTCAGCATCACAACACTTTGATATGTAAAATCATTTTTTTAAATGTAAATAAATGTGACAATTAGAGTTGTCTGACCCGTTAACCAGTAGTTAACATACTACTTTAATCCTTTTTTATTAGTTTTTAAAATAGCAGCGCATGCAGCACATTTCTGCACAAACTCCATAAAATCTGATACCAAAGACATTATACCATTTCTCCATGCAGTTTTTACTGCATGTAGAAATAGATTTTTATTCAATGTATACTGTAAAAGTACATATAAATACATAAAGAAAGTTTTCAAAAGTAAGTACATATTTTAATAAAGATTTATGTTTGATTTTGTACAATTTTGCAATACAAACATGTGAAAAAATATATAAAAAATGCATTTTAAACATAAACACAGGAAAGAACATTACTAAACTTTAAACATTCACATTTGGTAAAACTAAAAGTATAGTGTCCGTCCCCTGTTCTCCGCTCTCCTAGTGTACTTCGGTTTGCCTCCCTTCATTACTTAGTCTAGAGACTTGGGATGTCATGAGTTGACCGCCGTCCTTTTCCAGAAAGAAACATCGATTAGGTGAGTGCTTTCACATTTAAAGGTTGGAAATCAAACATAGTAAACACAGAGTAACATAAAAGCTACAGAGACTAACATAAAGGCATACATGCAAATAAATATACACTATAGTGCCTAAAATATTGGCCAGCCGTTGAAAGCATTGCATTCTAAACATGTCCTTTACATAAACTTTTAAAAAAAAGCAGCACATTAAGATGCAGACTAATATAGAACATAGTTCTCTATCGGAAGCGCAAAAATTTCCAATGCAGTACCATAATGGGATGTGCAATAGGTCGGGTTTTGTTGCTTTAGTTTCATTATTAAATGTTATTAAGTAATTGAGAACAGCATCTGGCTATGTAAAATTAAACAAGTTGAATCAGTGGAAGCTGCGGCACAAATTTCAGCAGTGTCAACAGCTGCAGAACTCCTAAAGTCACATAATAGCTAAGGAACAAGCGATAGACATTTGAAGGTTGCACTTCTAAATTATAGTTCATGAATGGCCATAAACACACTCCTAAACCTTTTCAAAAGCATTCCTAGAGAAGTTGAAGCTGCAGAGAACTTAACAAAAGTCATGCATAAGAAGACTAAAGGCCCTAAAACAGGAAACTTAACCCTGATTTAATGTCACAGTACAAAAAACAAAAAAACATCTCTAATTATATAGTGCATATCAAATTCTTGTTTTTTAACACTACTAAAATCTGCCATGGCCTCTTTACATCTAATGTTGGTACTGTATATAAATTGCAGCCTTACGTTGGTGCTTTCCTCCAGAGCCTGCATGATCACTGCCACCACCAGGTTCACGAGAACAAACTGGACCGTGACGACAAAGCTGGTGAAGAAGATGGGAGAAACCCAGGACACATAGGTCAAACAGTTCTTGTCGCCGGGTTGGCACTCCCTCATCGTGTCCTGCAAGCCACATAGGCACATTTTATTTATTTACTGAGGTTATAAATGTCAGAATCCACTAAATGCACAATAATTATGTGAACTAAATTGATGCTCCTGTTTGTTCTGCTGGAGGTTTCTTCCTGTTAAAGGGGAGTTTTTCCTCTCCACTGTCATTACATGCATGCTCAGTATAAGGGATTGCTGTAAAGTCAATGACAACACAAGCCATTGTTTCTGTCTGCTGATTCTCAATGCAATTAACTGGGGTTCCTTAGATTGGAAACGATTTCAAACTGATTTGTTTATGATGTATCTATGATTTTAACTGATTTTCTTGTAAAGGGCTTTCAGACGACATCTGTTGTAAATTGGAGCTACATAAATAAACTGATTCTTGATTCTTGTTATACATTTAAATAGATTAATAAAATAATTGATAAAAGCACGCACACTTATCTTAAATTGTCATTTTTATTCCATAGATAATGTATTAGATATCCTATTGATCTCTGCATTTATTAAATATATTTTATATATCTTGTGAAGTAGTGCAGCGAGAAATAATCTTAATAAACTCCTAGTAACTCACCAAAAACATGCTAACATTTTATTGGACGGCCTGAAAAGCAAATCAAGTTTTGACCAATCACTTTTAGCAGTGGACTAACTGTTGGCTTAGATAAACAAATTGAGAAAGTACATGGTGTGCTGCAGCAGAGAACCATGAAACAGTTAATGAAATGATAAATGAACCATAAATAAAAAGTATGTAAAATTCTGTAAATTAAAATGTTTGTTTATTTTTAATCAACATAACATAACATAACATAACATAACATCCCAATCAACTAAATGTTGCAGTGTTTTTGTTAAGTTTATTTCATGCCCCCCTGCATCACAGGAACGTCAAATAAATAGTTTAAATATTAATAGATCATTATAATAAATACATGCAACATAATGTTATTTAACCATTTTCAGATGTTATTATTTGATAAGTCACTGTGTATTTATACCTTCAGGATGCCGCTCCAGTTGTCTCCCGTGCTGACTTGGTAGAGAGTCAGCATGGCCACCATGAAGTTTTTAAAGTTGCTGTGCCGGTGCAGACCGAAGCATGGGTTGTCCTCAGAGCATTCTGTTGAAAATAGAGGCAAACACATTTTTCTCCCTAAATAGCAGCTAATCTATTGGGCCAGCTTTTACACAGTGATGACGTGCATAAAGTGTCTCAGTCAGGTTTCCGAGCATCGCAGCACGGAAACAAACCCTGGTGAGAGTCGGTAACGACAGTCTGAAGGCCTCAGATGACAGACTTGTAGGGATCTGGATAACCACACTAGTCTGATGTAAATCTTTTTCTTTTTTTTAACCTTAAATCATGATCAACCCACTCTTGTTTTCTGCTTTAGATTCCAGAAATAAACAGACGTTAAATTAAATTGGCCCTCAGTCAATCTGTTTATCTTGTAAACGTCCAGGAAGCGTCACTTGTTGTTAATCATCAGAATCAGAATCAGCTTTACTCGCCAAGTATGTTTACACACACAAGGAATTTGTTTCCGGCTGTTGTTAGCTCTCTACAATTAATTACAATAAGTCGTTAGACTTATGAACCGAGTTGAACCGAGTAAATAATATGTATACTACATTACCAGTCTGCTTCAGCCCTGTATGTTTGTGTTTAGTATGTGAGCAGTGAGACTAACCTAACTTTCCTAACAGCTCCACCCCGAGCGCAGCGTAGATGAAGAAGAAAAACAGGAACAAGAGACTGATGTTTCCTACCTGAAACCAAAGAGCAGGTGAAGACTAGAAACTCTTTGCACATAGAAACAGGAAATTTAGAATCCATTATTCCCTTCATAGGATATAAAGTATTTTAGTTCGATTTCTTCAAAATTTCCTGTTGCCGGGACAACAGACATAGATATTATATACTTTAGAGATTTTGACATATACTGACCCAGCCAAATCCATCCCCTCTATACTCAGAATCACATACATTTTTAAAGTTTTAGTTTAACAGGTTTGCAGCATGTTGTTACAATGTGCAGCCCTTTGATGCTGATATGTGTTATATGAACAAACCTCACTTGACTTTAGTGTAACACGTTGGGCTAATTTGTGGAGACTTTTCATATCCAAATCAGACACTGTTTTCTTGCGGCTTCATATCGATTCAGTTACAAGTTCATCCCAAGCATGGCCTTTAACTTAACCTTAAACTTAACCATAAATTCAATACTCTACATTATACCTGTCAAATAAATAAATAAATAAATAAAAACTCATGTTTTTTTTTAAAGCTTTTAGAGAATGAGCTCTATTATACATTTTCTCCAACAGCACTTGTATAATCCATAAAAATAAATAAAGGTTTCAAATTCTGTTTGAAGAACAAACAAATATTGCTAAATGCCATCTACCCCTTCTCTTTTTCCTAATTTTTTTATCAGTTTTAAGTGAATAAAAACCAGCGATGTCAATGTGAATTTCAACGCAATAGTCAAGTAGACAAGAAATCTTTAGTAACACCTTAAAGTTCTTTAAATTTGGAGGAGATCTGAATATGGACAGTTAAAAAACGCATCCAGTTTATGTCATACAAAGGAAACAAGTGATATTCATGTTACTAGATAGAGTTAAATGTAAACAAATTGTGATCAGGGCCTTGCACGATCTTTCGTTGGCTCTGGGTTTTGCGCACTGTAACACAATAGGTATTTGTCGTTTCTTTGATCGAAATCTTGTTTTGGAACAATCTACTTCAGTTTTCTTTCAAAAAAAAAAGTTTACAAAAGGTTACAAAATGTCCTTTACCTGCGACAACGTGCGGATGATGGTTTTGAGCAGAACCTTGATTTTGGCGGTTTTGAGAACTAAACAGGAACACAGGAGCAGTCAGGAGAAGCAGTCAGTACACAAACACAACAGCCAAATCATCTCCATAAGGTAAGAGATCTCCGCTGAGCTGGTTTGTGTGTGTGTTTTTTTCGTACCTTGCGCAAGTCTGAGAACTCTCACCACCCTGAAGATGCTTGGATTGACAGGGATCTGCTCAGAGACTTTCAGCTGCGTCAGCACCGTGCTGATGACGGACACCAGGACGATGAAGACGTCCAGCACGTTCCATCTGGACACATAAAATGAGACGCATCAGTCATCAACAGGACGTGATCAAACCAAGAGAGTGGCACGCCACGGTCTCATACCCAACTCTCATGAACCTCGCACAGCCAAACGCAATGAACTTCAGCACGATTTCAAGGACCAGCAGGAAAGTGAGGATGTAGAAGACCCATTCTAGAATGTCCGTTACATACTGAAAACAAGCAAAACTTTCTAAATCTCTTATCAAGTGCTAATCTATCAGTCCATTTTAGACCTGTTTGTGAGTTTGTTACCTGAGGCTGTTCGTAGTGTTCGACGCCCATCATCAGCACACTGAGGATGATTACGAACGTCATAGAGTACTCCAGATATTCACTGGTGCAGATGCTGTGGATTTTCTTACGTAAACTAGAGTAGTGAAGGAAATACGTCTGGTGTTCGGGTCCTGAAACAGATCGGTTTGCGGACACATGTAGGAAGACAATTATAGTGCCTTGCAAAAGTATTCAGACCCATTGACCACCAAACATTTTGTCATGTTACGGTTTTTCATGTTATAGTGCAAGTTCAGAGTAGAAAGGGAAATGCATAAATAGACAATGGTACTCAATGTGAAAATAGGCAACACACAAAGAAACTCTGCATTAATTTGGGGACTTTTTGAAGGTCATATTTTCCCTAAAGGTGTGTTTAGTGGGGGCTGAATCTCTACGGTTAAAAAAAATCCTAACAAATAATAGTAGGTCATTTGTCACAAACTGTGAAAAGGTTCCAATGGTACAAATACATTTTCATAAAACAGCAATGGACAGAAAAAGTGCAATGCTTTGCAGTGTCTGAGGCACCTTGATTGATAGATCTCCCTGAAAAACCAACACCATTTTTAGCTGGCAGAGTTATTCACCTTCATTGTGGATGAGGCAATAGTAGGTAGTAGGTAGGTCTTACTTCTGCGCTGAATTTTCTCAACTTTCTGCGCTTTATTCTGCTCGCGCTGGCATTTGTGAAATGTTTCCACCATGACACCGATGAACATGTCCAGCAGAATGAAGCTCATCAGAATGAAAGAGATGAAGTATAGCAGCATCCAGTTGTTGTAGTTAAGCACAGGCTGAAGGAACAAATAACAACATTTATATTTCTTTACTGGTGTCAATGCAACTGCATGTTTGCTGCCGCATCTTCCAAACATCCTGAAAATATAGTTATGTGCCAAAAGTAACACACAAGAGTAGTAATGCACTGATACTGGTATCGGGTAACGGTCCAATACCGGGCATAAACACTCTACTTGTACTCATAAAATTACCACCGATACCACGTCATCGATACCACCCGTGGCGCTACTATTGGGCCTGGGTGGGCCTTATGGCATGATCTCTGTGCCACCAGGTCCGCGGGCACAGAGCCACCTGAAGGACCAACAACCGCAGGCGCAAGAATAACAGGTAAGCGCGCCCGCTCAAGGTGCCTGGACACGCGCTTAACTCCGACAAACCGCCCGCTCGCACTCGGCTCTGCGTCCGCGTCCGCAACACTACATTATATGCAAATGAGCCCGCTACCAGCTAATCAAAGACTGGTCTTTTTCATCCAATTAAATAATTCCTTTGAAGTACTCAAAGTCAATTCATACTCACTAACATTTCACCAGAGCTGCGAGCGCAGACACAGAGCCGAGCGCGAGCAGAGCGAGCAGTTTGTCAGAGTTGAGCGAGCGCCCGAGGAACCCATGAGCGAGCGCGCCTGAGATTCACACACACATGCGCACAACCACTGCTCCCCAAAACAGCTCCGCGCCCGCAAACTTGGCGGCACAAAAACCACGCCACATTGAGTCTCTGCCCTCAGTACCGCAAAAAACATTTCAGTATTTGACAATTTTGTTAGAATTGGCGTTTGTACTGTATGTTTGCACATACTAGGGAATTTTGTTCAAATAATAATATCTGTGGAAAAACAAAAAAATCCAAAGTAACTATATCTGCAATGGCGTAAGTACTCTGTATCGGTATCGGTGAGTACTCAAATGCAAGTACTAGTAGGCAAGGCAAGTTTATTTGTATAGCACATTTTCGTGTACAAGACAATTCAAAGTGCTTTACATAGGAAAAAAGATCAGAAAATGAAACAATAAAATCAGCTTTAAATAAATAAAAAATATATAATAATAATAATAATGATAATAAAAAAAATAATAAAAAAAAATATATATATATATATAATAATAGTAAGAATATTCTCAGTTGCTATATGCACAGTTAAATAAGGCTGTTTTCAGCCAGGATTTAAACAACGGCAGAGTTGAAACCTGTCTCACACTACACTACTCATTTTGGAAAAAAGTGGTATCGCTGCATTCCTACACAAGAGTCATCTCTTATAGTCAGAAACCAAATGGAAACAACCAGACAGAATAGGAGTCCAAACCATTGTCTATAATGGTTTATCTGGGATAATTTTGAGCCACTTCTATTGTTTCTGTAGTTTCCACTAACATCTGCAGGGAGGCACTTGGAAGACCTCACTCTGAGCTACTTTGTCCAGCTTTAGCTGCATTTAGGAGTGAATCCAAATACCTGTTGGTCGACTCCTACTGCATCCAGTCCGTCATACATGAGGATGACCCATCCGTCCTTGGAGTACATCACAAACACTGATATCAGGGCCTACGTAGGATGCAAAAAGATAAAATCTGTCAAGTCAATCAAAAACGACCGGTGGTGAAAAATAACTGGCTGTCAATGCGGAAATAAAATTTACGCGATGACGTATATCACCCCACCCACCCGACACGTACAATGTGCGCTCATGTTTGAATTTGCGCAGATTGTTGTTTAGGAAGTAAAACGGGGTGGACAAGATGCATCATTCACCATTGAAGAGAGGTTCTACCCGTACGGCAGCGAAAATGGAAGCTCGCAAGAGAAAAAACGTGTTTGAAGTCGCTGAGAGAAAAAGACGTTCGCGCTCCCGATATCAGGTGGCGTTACTGGAGATGAGGTGGCGCATGTGCAGTGTTGCGAAAATGAAAATGAGCTGAGAGCCTCTCCTATACCTTTAACATGAAATATCATTGACTTTTAAATAGGGCTAAAGGTGAACAATTCCTACCTGAATCAGGTTGTCAAAGTTGTACTCCTTTTGAACCCACTCGTAGTCGGCTGAGAGACAGTCGGATTTGTTGACAATCATAGTTAAATTATCGCCTACGCAGTGGAAGAACTTTCCTTTGAACAGCTGCGATTGGAGGGAAACAACCAAAATACTTAATCTCCTTGTTGAAAGTATGGCTACCCACATCATGATGCTGCCAACACCAAGTGTGGGCATTTCATCTTCAGGCTTGGTTTCCTTCAAGTATACAAGAATAAATGGTCAAATCAGGTGGGTGGCCATGTAACATTCTCCCTGACATGTTAGCTGTGTTCCTTATCCTTTCAGATGGGTAGGCGTTATATCCCAACTTGGTTGTAATTTGGTTGGGCTAATTTGCTTCGTACAAATGCATGTCGTCCTATTACCATTATTAGTAAAAACAGTTTTTTCCCTTTTACTCCCAGTTAGAGTTGATGTTTAAAATTCAACGATGAAAAAGAACTCACTGTTATTACAAAGTGATAATGTGTAATTTTTTAGGAACAATCGTGTGAGTGCTCCAACCAACCTGCACCCCCAGGATGCTGTAAAAAAAGAAGAAAATGCCACAGATGAGAATAATGTTCCCCATTGGTTTCACAGATGCCATCAGAGCTTCCACAGCCAGCCTTAGTTTGGGTGTTCGTTCTATCATCCTGGATTCACACAAACACAAACCAGTGAGTGTCAGTCGATGCATGCATCTTCATTCACACTAACAACACAACCACGAAGGGATGATGCACGTGCAATTGTTGCACCTGAGGGGACGGAGCGTGCGTAACAGACGTAAAATTTTCAGGATTCCTAGAGAGCTCGTTTTTTCAGAGGTTCCCAGCAAGACTAGGACGTCCACTAAGGATGAGAGCACCAAAGCGCCGTCCAAAACATTCCACACACTTCTGCAGTAGGTCCCCTTCCCGAAAACAAATCCCAGTGCTGTAATCTGATTAAAATAATTTTTAAAAATGAAAACATACAAAATAAACAAAGATCCAATGTGTTATAAATACATTTGTTTGTTTAAAATCTCACAGCACTTCAAAGTCAAGCAAAATTTACCTTGAGAAGCATTTCCACCAAAAACATGGCAGAAAATATGTAATTGGCCAGATCCAAGAACCATCGTTCCTGCAGGACACATAACACAACTTCTATAACACAGCTGACTTCTTTACAACACCTTGTTAGTGGGTGAGGGTAGGTTAAGACAGTAAAATGGCCGTGTTGCTGTGTGTGGGGTGCCAGTTGTGGGTGTGTGTGAAACTTGTTCTCACCTTGCTCGTAGGCTGTATGTCAGGCCTCTCCATAGCAATCGTGATGCAGTTTATCATTATGCAGACTTGAATCACAGTGTTAAAATGAGTGTGAGAGACGAGAGCTTTGCAAAATCTGTGCCAGCTGAGAACACACACACAGTCATAAAACATTTGGAAATGGTTAAACACGTGGGCAATGACAGTGAGACCTGGAAGGGTGTGGTTGGGAGAAATGGCCCTCCCGGTCTGACCCCGAGCGGTGTTTTTCTATTGGATTTCTGTGCGTGTCATGGATTATCCATAACTAACACCATGTTCAAGCATAAGGGTGTCCATATGTGCTCCATATGGGCACCAGGACACCCTAGGCCACAGTTCGAGGATCAACTTTGTTGTTGTGTTGTCTGATCTGCGGCCTCATGTCTTGGACACTCGGGTGAAGAGGGAAGTGATGCAACCACTGCCTGGTTGTGAGTTGGCTCCGATTGTGGGGGAGGATGCCGGTCAGACCCAGCAGACCCAAATTAATTTTGATGGTCTGCTGGGAGCGCCTGGTAGAGTCCCCCGTGTGGCGGAACTAAAACTCCACCTCCGTGAGAGCTTCAAACACGTTCCAGGGGAGGTAGGGGACATTGAGTACGAGTGGGTCATGTTCTGTGCCTCCATTGTTGAGGCGGCTTACTGGAGCTGCGATCGCAGGGTTGTCTGTGCCTGTTGCGGCGGCAATCCTTGAACCCGCTGGTGGACACCAGTTGTGAGGGATGCTGTCAGGCTGAAGAAGGAGTCCTATCAGGTCTTTTTGTCCGTATGAGTCTGGAAGCAGCTGATGGGTATCGGTGGCTCAAGCGGCATGCGGGTAATGTGGTTGCTGATGCAAAAACCCGGGCATGGGAGGAGTTTGGAGAGGCCATGGAAAAATTCTTCCAAACGGCTTGGAGGCGATTCTGGTCCGGCATCTCAGGGGGGGAAAGCGGTGCACCACTAACACTGTTTACAGTGGGGATGGTGTGTTGTTGACCTCAACTTGGGACGTCGTGTGTTGGTGGGCGGAGTACTTCGAAGACCTCCTCAATCCTGCTGACACGGCTTCCACTGAGGAAGCAGAGCATGTGAACCTTGAAACGGGCTCTCAAATTTCTGGTGCTGAAATCACCAAGGTAGTTAAAATGCTCCTCGGTGGTTAAGGCCCCAGGGGTGGATGAGATTCACCCACAATTCTTTAAAGTTCTGGATGTGGTATGGTTGTGTTCGTTAACACGACTATGCAGCATTGCGAGGACGTCGGGGGCAGTTCCGCTGTATTGGCAGACCGGGGTGGTGGTCCCCCTATTCAAAAAGGGGGGGTCACACTCTTATGCCTCCCGGGTAAGGTCTTTTCGGAGGTTCTGGAGAGGAGGGTCCGTCGGATAGTCGAACCTCGGATTCTGGACACCGGACTAGCTCTACACCCTCAGTAGGGTCCTCGAGGGTGCAGGGGAGTTCACCCAACCTTTCATGTGTTTTGTGGACCTGGAGAAGGCATTCGACCGTGTACCTCGGGGGTTCCTGTGGGGAGGTTCTCCCGGAATATCGGGTACCAGGCCCTTTGATATGGGGTGATAGGTCCCTGTATGACCGGTGCCAGAGCCTGGTCCGCATTAACAGCAATAAGTCGGGCTCGTTTCCGGTGAGAGTTGGACTCCCCTAAGGCTGCCCTTTGTCACTGATTCTGTTCATAACTTTTATGGATAGAATTTCTAGGAGCAGCCAAGGTGTTGAGTGGATCGATTTTGGTGACCCTAGGATTGCTTTCTTTGTGGATGATGTGGTCCTTTTGGCTTCATCAGTTCGTGATCCGCAGCTTTTGCTGCACCAGTTTGCAGCCGAGTGTGATGTGGCTGGGATGAGAATCTGTGCCTCCTAGTCCGAGGCCATGGTCTTGAGCCGGAAAAGGGTAGAGTGCCTTCTCTGGGTAAGGGGGGGCGGGG
>JAVLVB010000356.1:1004757-1064215 GCA_032876305.1 Orestias chungarensis | reverse complement strand
TAGTTCCGGCGTTCATTGTTTCCCTGCTTGTTGTTATTTTAGTTCCGCCTCCGCGCCATTAGTTTTCCTCTCGCTCCGTTCCGTTGTCTGTTGTTCCTTGTGTGGTTCCATTCGTGTTCTGTTCATATTCAATCCCTAAATAAATATATTATCACTCAACTCCACCTCTGCTCGAGTCATTTAAAAACCATCCTGACAGAACCTCTCATCTCCTCTCATTGGTGGTAGAGGGCCACTGATGAACACGTCAGCATCCAAATTATTAACTGTATCTAATAGCTTATTGAAGTCCTGTTTCAGCACCTCAGACTGCCGTTTCACAGTGTCGTTAGATCCCAGGTGTAGAACAAGGGTCTTAACAGTTGGATGTTCAGCCAGAATTTCCACAATATTGTCTCTCACATCGGATACCATGTCCTTTGGAAAGTACAGTATTTTTGTACGTTTCCCACATACATGTCTTAAATCCTTCACCGCAGCATCACCAACAATCAGAGTCTCAGTACCAGGCATTAGCTTCCCTCTTTGTCTTTTATTTTCTGATTTGCTTTTTCGGTTTACCTTGCTTTGTGAAGAGACTTCATCCTGGTGATCAAATGGAGAACTAGATTTCTGTAGTAGTGCAAATCTGTTCTGTAGTGGGAGAGTTGTTTGAGGAGGAGGAAGTTTCATTTTTGGTTTTCCACTGACAGCTGTCCAAGTCTGTGTCCTGCGAACGACTGGAGTCGAGGAGGATTTCGGTCTCGTCGGTAGTGCAGGCCAGCCGGTTGCATGGCAGATATCACCAGACAGTGCTGGTTCTCTCTTCTTCCTCTGAGATGACTTACTCTTCGGTTTAGCGCCGAGAACATTCCAGACATTACTTGTCTTGTTATTCAAAGCAACATCCTCTTGTTTCATGTTGTCCTTGCCCGTGCTGATTAGCTGACGGGTAGCAGCATCATGTCCAGTAAGAGGTAAAGTTGAATCGTAATCGGCATTTATTTCCACATTTACTTCTAGTCGTTGGATTTTGGTTTCCAGCATGTTGAGTTTCTGAAGGAGATTAGCGTAGTCATCCTCAGAAAAAGAAAAAGGAGACATCTTACTGATGGATTTTTCGGTTTTCGGAAGATATGCAGAGAGAAGCTCAAAAAGAATAAAAAATAAAAAAAATAAAAAATAAAAAAGAATGAAAAAACACAAAACGCAGAGGTGAAGCAGGACAGATAAGGGGAGGGTCGGGAGACAGAGAGAAAGCGTCCGCCTTTGTTGAGAGCAAAGCAAGAAGCATTGGTGAACAAACTGCATGTTGAAGAAACACATGTGAGGGTCAAAGAAGTGGATAAGTGTTGGAAAAATATACAAGTATTCTAAATATAATGGAGCAGTTCTTATTCCTTTATCAAAAAGAGTACGGCAAAACTGCTAACAAGAGGTCCATAGTAACTCTGTAGGTGGCGTTAGCTGCAGGTTGATAGCTCAGGTGTGTGGATCTGTCAACAGGAAACTATTAGTTGCACATCAAACATGTCTGTCCCTCATGGAAGCCCAGCTAAGTGAAAGCCATTTACCACAAACCATTGAAGGGACATAGCAAATATCTGGAACTATGGGTTCTGTTTGGATCAGGCCGTAATTAAAACCCTAATGGGTAAACGCAAAAACAGTGTGGAAAAAAGTAACACTACACATCATAATCAAGGGAAAATAGATGGACATAAATTGGCAAAATTCTGCAGAACCCTAAATATGGACCCAGAGTTACAAGGGATGGTTTCAATCAGGGGTGCTCACGTCTACTAATCAAGTGCTACGATCCTGCAGCTTTTGGATGCATCCATTCTCCACCACTTAAATTTCAACTGGCAAAGTTAGCTCCTCAGCATGTGATACAGGCCTAAAGAGCCACTCATTTGATTCAGGTTTGTTACAGAAGAATAGTAGCCCTTGGGGATTAGACTTAAGTAGATGAAAGCACATTGGTGAGCTGCATTGGGGCAAGTCAAAAATCCAGACTTAAATCCAAGTGAAAATCTGTGGCGAAGCCTGAAAATTATTGCTCCTAGACACAAAGATGCCGTAAAAAGCTCAGTGTCAGTTGGCTGTGTAAAACTGCACGCAACACTTTTCGTTTATTTCTATGTAAAACACTTTAAATGGATATTTGTGGAAGTCAAAAAACCAAATGTTGTCGAAAGAGGCTGTGAGAGAGAAACTTACATCAGTGTTTAATGTTGCAGTGTCAGATCTTTCTTCCTCTTCTGGCTTTAAGATGAAAAGAGAAGAAGAAAAAAGACAAGAGTTTGATTTGCTATGGTGACTTTCTGAAAAGTAGGGCTTGGATGTGGGACTCGGTAAGGGGAGAAAAAACCAACAAACCAAAACACAGTGACTAGTTTTTACCTGATTCTGGAAGCTCTCCACAACGATGCCCACCAGGATGTTAAGGATCACATTCTTTCCAAGAATAATGATGGCCACAAAGTACAAAGCTGCCCATGCAGAGGTGGATGCCATGGCATTATATAAAACAAAATTCCAGTCTTCTTGAGTTAAAACCTGCGTGAATATGAAAATATAAATAAACAATCTGTCAAAACATTTTATAATATGGCGCAAACTATTTCTTTAGACCCTGACCTGGAACACGTTAACCATGGACCAGAGGAGCGTGTCAAAGTTTTTTCTGTTATCTATTGTATCCACGGTTCTCATGCTGAGCTGCACGTCGGAACTAAGAATTCTGCAGCCGAAAAAGTGCATTCCCAAAATGCTACAGGGACACACAAGATAGAAATTAATGTTACTAATCTATTGTCTGCTAGATTTGGGATTCTGTGTGAGCATGTACCTGAAGAGGAAAATCAGGACAAACAAGAGCCAGCACAGCATGGCCGCCTCCTCGATGGTCCTCTTCAGCACCATCAGTTGTCTCTGTAGGTAAGGCAGAAAGTGGACGAGTCTCCCAAATCGCAGCGCTCGAAACGCACGAATAACCGACAGCCTGCTGTCAGAGTTAGCTCCCAGTTCCCACAAACTGAAACGCACAAGAATTTAACTTTGCTTTACTGTCTACATCTAAAAACACACTTAGATACAGAGACACGTCTGAAATTTAAATCCTACTTGTTAATTTGGGTCTGAGTCAAATCAGACATCCACCTGCATAAGATCATACCTGACGATGACGATTGCAAAGTCGAATATGTTGCTGCAGTCCTTAAAATAGGTCATCCCCAAGGCCAGCAGTTTGAGGATCATCTCCACCACAAACGAAGCCGTGAAGATCATGTTGCAGATCTGCAACACGTTCGTCATCATCTGAGGCTGCAGGAAAATGATGTAGAGACTGGTTAAAGTCAGCTCCCTAATAGGTAACACAATATTTCTGACTCAGAATCACAGCTCAGAATAAAACATCTGCTCTCTACAAGCAAATGTGAACATTTCAAAATAATAACCAATGCAATGATTCTACCTGGTTATGGTGCTCCACAGCCATGGTGAAGATGTTGAGGAAAATAGCAGCGGTGATCACCCTGTTAAATATTTCTCCTCTCACCAGCCTCTCCAGCTTCATCTGGAAAGGAAGCCAGCGCCTAGCCTGGAAGATAATAGAGTCAGGGAGGCTGGTGGTGGATACAAACCGGCGTTGGTTCAGAGGTGTTCCTCACCATCGATGATGTCTCAGTTCTCCTGGTGTGACTCCACTTGTCACACAGACTAACGGTTAAAACAAAAAATAAAACCAACATGAGTTACTTAAGAACCAAGAAATGTTGTTCAACTTAGCAGCAGTGCGCTCGTTTTTACATTTTTGTCACTCCTGATTTGTTGTAATAGTTCATGTGTTGAAATAAACTATTGTAATGCGTCAAAAAAAATAAAAATAAACTAATCATAAAGAAAAACCATATAATAATAGATGTGTTGAATACTCCATAAATCACAATTTATGTTGTATAATAATTGATGCTATTCATGACTAAAATTACATGAGAGAATTTAGTAATATAAAATGTTTTCATTAGCTCTCAAATTAAAAAAAGAAATTAGTAAATACAAAAATAAATAAATAAAACAGTTATTTTTCATGAACTGCGATGCACTTATAAAGTTTTAAGTAAATATATCAAAATTTTATATCTTAATAGTTCCTACATCACAGAGAACCACAAAGTAATTTCAACTGACCACGTGGCCCAATAAACAGTCTGATTGGCTGATCTGTGTCTATGGCATTTATGGCTTTTTTTGGTCCTCAATACAAATTACTGATGCTTGTCACAGTTCAAGTTTGAGTTAATCATATTTATAGAACTACTTCCTGACCTGCTGTGAAGTCGAACAAGCCAGCTGATCATCTTTTGCCAAAGGTGGTTGAGGTTCAGGGTACCAGGGAGCGGCTGTCCATGGCTGCTTGTTGTGGCCTCTGAGTAGTGGGTAGCAATAACAACTGCGCACGTGTTCATTATGACTAAAGAGCCAAACTGAAACAAAATCAACAAAGTCATTAGGTTGTAGCTTGTATGAGACATTATCTGTGCATGTTGACTGATTGAACAGCACACAATATAGTTTGATTCTTCCAATAGAACAGTCAGATTCAATTTATGAGGCAAAGTTAATGTAAAAAGATGTAAGCCCAGCAAATTTTATTTTGTCATTGACATTGAAATAGTTGTCAAGCACATGGTGACAGTGGAGAGAGCCCATTCCCTTTTAACCAGAAGAAACCTCCAACAAAACCAGTCTAGATATTAGCAGGCATCTCTTTTGGCTGTGATAAAAATAAATGTGGCATTCTGGTGAGGAGGTAAACATTTCTGTGGGCCTTCAACATTAAAGAACAAACAGAAAGATTATTTTAAGCTTTAAAAAATCTATTTGTACAAAAAAGAGCATTGTATAAAGAGAGAGGAAATCAATTGTCTCTCTCAAGGTTTTTGAAGACTTTTTGAAGACCCAGAGATTGCTAATTAAAAAATTAAGAAAGAAACTTACAAGAGTGAGGATTATAAAATAAATGAAACTCCAGAAGGAGTGTGAGTCCATCACAAAGTACATAATGTCGGTCCAGCCTTCCAGAGTCACAGCCTGAAGGGAAACAAACACACAGTAGATATTTTGTCAAAAAAAAACTTAAATTGAATTTAAATACAAAACAGCAAAAACAGAAATGAAGTAAATTGACATTAACTTTGTTCAATGTCACTATTGGAAGGAAGTTTGTCCAAACATTTTTTTGCCTTCATTAGTAACAAGTTTGGTTACAGTTTAGATAATAGATAATTGGATTATGTTAACCAAAGCTAATTTATTTCATTGTTGTAACTTGACAGCGCAATACATTTATGAATAAATAGATTAGTTTACATGAAGTTGAGTCAATATCTTGTTACCCGCTAAAAACAAAATGCATATAGGTTGGATCAAGGATTCCCTTTGTTTTACAGTTTATTACTTGGTTCACACCAAACTACATTTTAAAAAGCAAAATGTTAAACTTTTATGTAGTTTTCTGTTTAGGGGAGAGATCTCTAAACTAAATTGTGTAGAACATCACTCGGAGATCCACATTAGTATATTGAGGTGCTTTTAACATTTCCATGGTCAAGGTCATTTTAAGAACCAGCAGTCAGGGAAATAAAAAACAAGGTAAATAAAGATGATTGCGTTTAGTTTAGATCAGCTTGACTGGCCTGAGTCTAACACCTTTACTGTGAAGACGCTCTTTTCTTCCAACATTAGTGTCTGACCACAGAATTGCACTTCTGGAGCAATGATCAAAAATCTCAGTAAATGAAATCCTTGCCAGAAGGGCTGAAGGAGTTAGGCAGCCTATGGATTCTGAATGGGACGTCGTTCAGGCAAACAAGTCAATAATTTGCCAATATAGTATATATAGGCAGAGGGAGAGAGTGATAAATACAGGAAAAGCTCAGCTTTGAGTGCAGAAGTTGGAGAGTTGGAAACATCACTGTAACATACCTGAAAAACGGCAATCCAGGCATAGCCAATATTGTCAAAGTTGATAGAGCCCAGGTTTGGATTTTTTCCACTGGAACGACAGACATTGTAGTAGGCGTTCCAGTTAACGCAGCCGCCAAGATTGGTCCCAGTGTTCAGATCCCCTTGGGGAGCAGCCAGCAAACAGGTCTGGTTGTCTTCCCGGAGAGGAGGAATGTCCCTGCAGTGCCTCATGCCTGTCTTGTCAAGGGAACAGATGAACGGGATTCTCTCCCCAGGCATTACCGTGTAGTAGGGACTCAGGCTTAAGTTATACAACCTGGAGTAATAAAGCACAAAAGGATTCTCATTTTCATATGGAGCTACAAAAATATACATACATATTGTAAATGACAAAAAATAGATTTTAAAAATGTAAAAAAAAAACATCACAGAAAAAAGAGATAAATTATAGTTTAAAGAATTTGAAAATGTTGGTCCTATTTGTTAAAATAAACATTTAAAGATGTATTTAATGTTTTAAATACTGTTATAAATTAACTGACCAGACAGGTAGTTTATATATAGCCAACCTTGATGCGTAAATTTGACATGTATAGTAAATTCACAACCAGTTTGGCCTCTGAATCACATCATTTGTTCCACAAAACAAATCATTTATCAATGTTCATTTTTAAAAGAATAACAGTTTGATTGGTAAATTGTCTTTTTAGTTGCAAATGTAATTATTTAAGAAAGTATTTTAGATTTTAATTGAGAGTGTAAAGTTTGATTTAATTATTGAAAAAGGGCACTTAGAGTAACCTAGTTAGATTAAAAAATGACTATAAATGATAAAAAGGTTTTATTAATTTAACACTGCAACACAATCTAAAATGATTTAAAATGAAATACTTATATAGGATTTTACACATATTATTACATTTCATTTTATGTGTAAAGCATATAAAAATAAAACAGCCAATACAGGTGTCAAAGAATTGCTGTTTAATGAAACATATAATTCCTTCATTCAAATGAATAATAAACTATTATAGTCATTTGTCATTGACCTAAGAAGTTATTTTGTAATAAGTAAGTATGGCCATTTTTCCCTCCAATGAACAATGTTTTCTCAGAGGGAGGGAGTCGCATTGTAATACTTAAATATGTTTGGTTTGAATTTGCCAGATTACACAAAACATTTTTAGAGTCTATTTAAGTTGCAATGATAGTTTAATTTAGGCCGACTTTGAAATGCTGTAAAAGAGTTATTAACTGTTAAGATGAATGATTTATATATTCAAAAATATGTTTTCACTTTCATCTAATTGTATTTTTGTTACAGTTTCAGGCCCTGTGCACATTCCTCATTTAGCTCTACATTTATTTTCTAGGTCGTAGGAAATGGGAAAGATCTAAAAGATTTGAAACTGGTGAAACTCAATGATTACTTTTCTGCTGAGTTAAAAAAAATCAAAAACGAAAAAAAAGTTAAAAATCTTGGAAGGCGTCTTACTCCTGGATGCCATCTGCCAGGTAGCAGCGTTGGCGCAGGTCCCCCTGCCACAGCTGCACCCCCACGATGCCAAAGATGTAAATGACTAACATGTATAGAATGAGGACGTTGCCGAGCATGGGCAGTATCCCGAGGAGCATTGTCATCAGGCTGCGCATCTCTGCACAGGTGAACACAGCCAGGTTAGCATCAGCTTACATGTTTCACCAAAAAGACTGATCACAACTGAGAAATGAATGCAAGTTAAGTGGGAGACTGGTATCGCAGACATTGCTGGGAGTCAACCTCACTTTAAAGTTGGTGTAATAAATAGCAGACACCAGTTATTCTACAATTGAACTGTTGAAGTTCCTAATCCATTTACGTTATATAGAATACACATAAAATCTGATGTAACAATGGATGGATGGATGGATGGATGGTTGGATGAATGGATGGATGGATGGATGGATGGATGGAGATTTGGCGGGACTTGGGTAAATGTCCAGTTACCGTCCACTCTGCTGAACAGTCGCATTGGGGAGACTGCATAGCAGATTTTCATGTCGAGCCCAAAAGCTTTAAGTAAAGCGTTTAGGACTCTGAGGAGAAAGTGGCATACACAAAAAATACTTAGTATGCAGCGTTTTGGTGTTCTATCAAAAAGACTATGATGTATTAACTTTGTTTCAGAAAAGTTTGGGACCGAGGTATTTTAAGATTACTAACTCTGCAAAGAGAATGACCACATCAAGCTTATTCCAGTTGTGTCGTATATATTCCTTGATGCCCAGGGCGATCACTTTGATGATCAGCTCCGCCAAGAAGTAGAAAAACAGGACGTAGAAAAAAACCTGGTTGGAACAGAGTAAAACATGTGGTGTACAGACAGGCAGTGACTAGAGTTGATGGTTACAAGTGGATAACCGTGTTCAGAGTCAACTCTAACCTCTTGCATGAGATGTTCCTCTTTGCAAGGCTGGAAACCACCTTGAATTACACAGTTGATCAAGATCATCAGGAGGGACATGGAGTTTAACCAAGTGTGAGAAGTTAGGGACAAAACATACAGAACTAATTCAACTACCACTGGGGCTAAAGGTCACACACTGAACTTTTGAGACCTGATTAGTCTGAAAAGTGAAGAGTTGAAAAGGTTTCAAGGTAGGAATGTCTCTTGCTTTTATCAAATATCACTGTTGTTACCAAAGGATATGGACTGAAGACCAACCTCATGCAGTGTTTTCGTAAAATTGTCTTCAAATTTACAGAAACTGCAGGGGCGGAGGTCTGGAGGAGCTGCATCGGCCCTGGTCCTGGTCCTTCTCCTGGTCCTGCTGAGCTGACCGTTACTTCAGGCTGGGTCTTACTTTGACGTCTGGCTTCAGTCATGATGACACACACTAGCTGATCCATATGAACCAATAAATATATAGATAGAGAAACATATATGCTTCGTTTGGTAGAATATGCATTAATTACCCGTTTGATTTTGACATCATAACCTCTAAATTAGCATTTATAAATGTAACTAAACTCAACAAACACAACAGACAATAACACGGTTGGTTGGTTACATGGTAAAGCATCTTCAGGATATAGATCAAGGCAAAATTAAAAGATTTTTGTGCCAATTTTAAAAAAAATAGGACACCCTATATAAGTCTATGAGTTTTCTAAAATACTTGGATAGTTTGATCAATTTATACTGTTTTTCAAAATTAAAGAAACACATTCTAAACAAAATAAAAGAAACAGAAGGGAGGCCATTTATAAAGAATTCAGTATAATGTGACATAAAATGTTATTCAGACTTGCAGAAGTGGACAAACTTGTTATGTCTACCTGTACCCTGGCCTAAATATGCACTTTAATCGCTTCCATACAAGACAATAGGTTATTAGAAGAACCGATGTTAAAACATAAACATTTCCAGACTTTCTTTTTGGGTTACAGCACAATATATGGCTTAAAAATCACAACATTTTGTTTAAAGATTTGAAGCTGGTGAAGACATCGCAAGACATTTTAAATAAGATTAAATTATACTATGGTGGGATTTTGGATAGATTTTCAGTTTGGTTTTAACATTACAGGTCATAAATTAGTCTTAGCCAGATGACAAATATATTTTCAAATGATAAACTGTTGGTAATTGTCTTTACACTCACCAGAGAAAAGCAGATGAATATTTGGTCGCACAATAACTGAACGATTGAATACAAATAGAATATTTCACTCTTCCTTGAGATCCTTAAAGTTAAAAGAAATCAAGCCAGTTAGGTCTGTTGTCTTCATGGCAACACGTCATATTTTTTATTATTATTTTTTTTTTAAAATATAATTTTAACATTAAAAAATAGGCATTGGTCTACATTTACGTTATTAACCAACTTTACGATATAAATCCAAGTTTAATTAGTGACTTGTGCTTGATGAAAATAACAGGATATCCTGTTTAAGTCTGTAAGGTTTCTAACATATTTGGTTTCATTTTAAAACAGCAAAATTAAACAAACATAAACAAAACATTTAAACTAGAACAAAAATGTTTTGAACTTTCAATATATACTAATAGAAATATGCCCAATAAGGCCAAAATTAAACAAGTTATTTGTATCCTGGGTCAGTGCTAGACCTTTAGATGGCCCACATAGAGACATTTTTAATATGAGTAACCAAGCCCATGAAAGAATATCCACAAATAACATGCGTGTTTTCAACATAACAGCTAATAAATTAGCCTTAGCTGGATGACAGATATATTTTAAAACTATAAACTATTCTTAATTATATTTAAACTTACCAGAGAAAAGCAGATGAATCTTTGCACAATCTCTAAATAATTGAATACAAATTAAATATTGCACAGTTACTGGTCAACAGATATATTTTCAAATTAATTTAACAACAAAGTAAAGAAACCAGTTATGTCTTTTGTTGTCATAGTAATCTCTGTGTCATCACATATTTTGAAGGTTTTGTTATCTTTTAAATATTATTTTATCCCAGACGACAAACAGGCATTGTCTCCAATATTCTGTTTTCAGAACCATCTTCAGGATATAAATTAAAACTGAATTAAATAAAAATTATGTTTAATGAAAAAAACAAAAAACAACAACAGGGAATCAGGACTCTGGGATTTTTCTATTTAGATAATTAGATACATTTTAGCAGTACTGCAAAATTACACCAAATATAAATAACATAACAACAGCTGTTCACTAAATACAGTACGAACATTTCTAATAAAATATAATTGAATCATTAAACACAAACATATTTTACTGGTAAATACCCAGATAAACATTCCATAGCAAATACATTTAAGCCATTGGACGCGCACAACTGGCAGGCACTTTCTACATTTCTTTAGAAATGTTCTAGTTTTAATTAAAATTCTAATTAAATATATGTCAATTGTCATCGTTATCTTATAACTTTTCTTCGTATGCATATTTAAACCCTCTTTTGAAATTAAGGTATGAACTTTATCAAGACCTCATATTTATTTTGCGTTTTGACAAGATAACTTTCTACTTTTGTTCCTTTAGTGTTTTCTGCATCTTCAAACTTTTGTTGACTCTGTTGCCTTTAAAATTAAAAATAAAAAAATTAGGTACAAAATGTTTTTTTAATTACACTTCAATTGTTAACCCCTAGTGGGCAGAAGTACACAAGTCAAACCCCATTAAAGAAAAAACACTGGAACAATATATTATTCTCGCGTGATTTCATTCAAAAAGAACAGACATTGTTATTTTCATGGTTTTTAGGCATCTGACCCACATAAACAAGAAGACTCTCAGGAGTAGAATAATCACATACAGAGTTTATTGAATTGATTTTTTTGTGGTGATCTTGAGACTCCCAGTCTGCCATGACGTAATTTCGCTTAAGCTTATTTTTCTGTTCCGACCTCTGGGACAGGAGTGCTCCAACCCCCCTATCAGAGGCGTTGACCTGGAGAACAAATTGTTTGAAGGGATCGGGCTAAACAATAACGGGAGATTGGGCAAAGTAGTCCTTTCATTTCTGAAATGCGCGTCGGCTTCAGGAGTCCAGGAGAATGTTTTCTCGGTGGAGGTTAGTGCTGTTAATGGTGCTGCGTTCTGGCCTCGAAAATAAAACCTAGGAACATTATGGAAGGCTTGTGGAATTCACAGGTCTCGGCTCTTACGAATAACCGGTTTTGAAGAAGGCTGTGGAGAACTTGTCAGACGTGGGATTTGTGCTCTGTGGGGTCTTTTGAAAAAATTAGGATGTCGTCTAGATAAACAAAAACAAAAATGTTTAAAAAAATCATGCAGAACATCATTGAGTAGCGCTTGAAATACTGATAGGGCGTTGCAAAGGCAAAATGGCATTACTAAAGACTCAAAGGGTCTCTTAAATGCTTTCTCCCAGGTGTATATGGAGAAGATGATAAGCATTTCTAAGATCCAGTTTGGTGAATATAGTAGCTTTGTGTGGTGACTCAAAAGCGGTGAAGATAAGTGGCAAAGGGTACCTGTTCTTTATCGTGATGTTATTCAAACCTCGGTAGTGGATGCACGGCCGGAGCGAACCATCCCTCTTGGCAACAAAGAAAAAACCCGCCCCAATGGGAGACAAGGAGGACCCAATGATTCCATAGGCGAGGGATTCATTGATGTAGGTCTCCATCGACTCTCAATCCTTGTGGGAGATATTGTACAGACGGCTGGATGGTAGAGGAGCTCCGGGTAGCAGGTCGATAGCACAGTCATATGGATGGTAAGGGGGTAGGGTGCATGTCTTGCTCTTACTGAAAACCTGTCAGAGATCCAAGTAGTCCTCGGGAACATTGCTGAGGTCCTGAGAGTCAATGGAGACGTCCTTCTGGGGCGGGCAAGGAGGAACGGCAGCCTGGAGACAGGAGGAGAGGCGGTTAGACGACCAGGATTTTATTGTGCATTCTCTCCAGTCTATGGAGGGTGAGTATGTTTGAAGCCAATCAAATTCTAGAGTTATGTTGGGGTGAGGGGAGGAAAAGACATAAATAAACAGAGACTCCTTGTGATTACTGGAGATAATAAATTCGGGAGGGAGAGTGATGTGGGTTACGTGATGCAGGAGACGGCCATCCAAAGCTGAGACACGGAGGGGAACATCCAGAGGCGTGGTGGGGATCTGTAACTGATCGATGTGAGACTGGGCGATGAGCACCTGTACACATCCTGAATGGACGAGGGCAGTGAGATGAATGGTATCCTGATTGTGTATGAGTGTGGCAGGAAGAGAAAGACGAGGCTTGAGGGATATTGTACTCCGGTCCGTCTGTGGCCTCGCGTTCACAGATGGACCCTTTCAGGGAGCTTCTCCTTCCTGAGCAGATGACAAACAGCAATGAAGTGATCAGGATTACCAAAATAGAGACACCTTTTAGACTGCATACTCCTTTGCCATTCCTCCGGTGTGACCCTGGTTTGTCTGACCAGCATTGGTTCCCGTCCAGGTGGTGACGACCGGTGGGGCTCAGAGGAAGTCCTGAAACTGGGTTCAACTGGAGGAGGAGAAGGCTGACAAGCTACGGGGGACTGACTAGCAGATGCTCTATGGTAAGCTCTCAACCTATTTCTTCCCCTCAGATGACCATCAACCCTGATGGCTAGCGCAATAAGCACATTCAGTGAGGGAGGCTCATCTAAGATGACCAGTTCGTCCTTTAACGGCTTTAACGGGGCCTGAAAAAACACGCTCTTTAAAGAGCCAGGAACCCAGCCTAAAAACGCGGCATTGGTCCTAAATGAGCCTTGTTTTAATTACCACAGATTCTGTGATAAAGTGAAGCGTTCAGCCTCATGACCAAAGGTTTTGTTAAACTCATCTAGAAAAGCCGCCTGAAATGTTAAACAAAAATCTGGATATCTATGGAACCAAGCCTCCGCCCATCTGAATGCTTTACCGAATAGCTGACCAATAATATACGCTATTTAAGCATCATCATTGCCAAACGGTCGAGGAGAGAAGGCGAAAACAAACAAACACTACGGCAGGAACCGCCAGCCTCACCGGTGTACCTTTTGGGAACGGGAACTGAAACCCCTCCGTGAACTGGAACCGGAAGTTGATGGCAGGAAACGTCAGGAATGACAGGGAGAGGCAGGAACGACATGGGAGACTGGAAGCTTCTGGAAGTTGAGGACAGAGAAGGTAAGTTGGAGTTGTGTAGAGATGATGTAAATTGAGATGGATCTTTCTTTAGTGTAGATGGGGCTGAGCAAACCAAGCTGAGCTGATGAGGAACGGGAGACAAAGTTTTTGCAAATGACCAGAGACATTCCACAGGTGACAATGAGCATGGAAAAGTCTTGACAGGGAACCTGGGTGAACACATAAAATGACTGATTACTCGAGGGAAAAAACTTGACTTAAAAGTAACAAAACAACAAGAAAACACTAAAGAAAATCACTAGAAGTAACAAGAAATCTCGCATGAATTGGCATTGAGAAACTAGAAAGATTACCAGTTGTAACAAGCACTCAGGCAACGAGTAGCTGGTCCACCGCTCCTTTTATACTGCTCCAGCTCGTCAGTGGATGGAAAAGACATGCTCCAGCCAGGGTGGAGCACTGGCTACCCCCAGTGGACAAACCTAAAAAGGTGCAAAAACCTCAACGTGGACAGTTATATGTTATGTAACCTGTTTTTACATTGAGAATTTGACAGCTAAAGTTTTGGGCTATACCATTATTTGTGCTTCTAAAAATCGTTTTGAGAATTACAGGGAGGTGTTGTTTTTTTCTATTTTTTACAATGTTAATTCCACAAATTATGAGCAATACATCAATTTTTTCATCAATGTTTGCTAAAGAGTAACTGACTGCAGGATAAACCTGTGACCAACAACAGAACTTCAACCAGTGCAAATACATATCAGCTGAGTTGCTATTTCTTTTTAGGATTTTACTTGACCAAAGTACAAAAAGGTGGATTTTGTTTTATTTTTGCTGTGTTGTCTAATGTCCTTTATTTTCACTCTAGCTGTGGTGTTTTAAAATAGCTCATTTTTTGTTACCACTCTCTAAGTCAAGTGGTTTGATTCACAATACAGTCAAAAAACAGAATGATGCGGAGACATTACACACTAGGAGGCTGTTGTTGCATGATTGAAAAAAAAGACAGGACATAAAATAGTTAAAACCAAACTACAAAATCAGGTCAATTATATGGGAATATCTTGCCATTATGAACACTTGAGCACTGTTTTCACTAACAATCTAAAATCAGTAAATTCATATCTTATATATATTTGAAGTTAAGATAACATTGTCCTGTTGTCTTTCCTGTTTTGAATGTGTTGGTCTTTATTTTTAGCAACAACCTTGAGTTTACCTAATAAAAACTGTAGTTGATTTAGCACGTTGTTACTGAGTACCACTATAGGTAGCTTGTGGTGCTTCAATATGCTGGGTTTGAGCATCACGACACCAGAACCCTTTGATATGTAAAATCAGTAGTTTTTTATTTAAATAAATGTGACAATCAGAGTTGTCTGACCCGTTAACCAGTAGTTAACATATTACTTTAATCCCTTTTTATTAGTTTTTAGAATAGCAGTGCATGCAGCACATTTCTGCACAAACTCCATAAAATCTGATACCAAAGACTTTGTAACATTTCTTCATGCAGTGATTACTGCATGTAGAAATGGATTTTTATTCAATATATACTGTATAAGTACATATAAATATATAAATAAAGGTTTTAAAAGTAAGTACATATTTTAATAACGAATTTAGTTTGATTTTGTACAATTTTGCAATAAAAGCATGTGAAAAAATATATAAAAAATGCATTTTAAACATAAACACAGGAAAGAACATTACTAAACTTTAAACATTCACATTTGGTAAAACCAAAAGTATAGTGTCCGTCCCCGGTTCTCTGCTCTCCCAGTGTACTTCGGTTTGCCTCTCTTCATTACTTAGTGTAGAGACTTGGGATGTCATGAGTTGACCGCCGTCCTTTTCCAGAAAGAAACATCGATTAGGTGAGTGCTTTCACATTTAAAGGTTGGAAATCAAACATAGTAAACACAGAGTAAGGACTAACATAAAAGCATACATGCAAATAAATATACACTATAGTGTCTACAGTATTTGTCCACCATTAAAATCATTGCATTCTAAACATGTCCTTGACCACAAATTTAAAAAATACAGCACATTAGGATGCAGACTTCTACAAACATTTATAGGAATATAGCACCATATAAGTAGCGCTACAATTTCCAATGCAGTACCTTGATGGTATGTGCAAAAGGTCTAGTTTTTAATTTTATTTGCTGTATTCAGTTTCTGTTATTAACTAAGTGATTGAAAGCAGTATCGAGCTATGTGAAATTAAACAAGTGGAATCAGTGGAAGCTGAGGTACAAATCTCGGCAGTGTCAATAGCAGTAGAAATCCTAAAGTCACATGGACTTTAAAATGGCTAAAGAACAACCCATAGAGAGGAAGATTTGTGCTCTCTTGGAATTCATTAGACCTGTGTCTGGCCAGCAATCCACCAGAGGTGGTTGAGTTATGGCTAGTAAGATTTTTGTGGTGGAGATTGTTATAGTTTGTTAAAGTTTTTTTAAATTAAGGTCTGTCCTTTTTTTAAAATTGAAATAATCTTTTTATATTTTACAAACAGGCTCTTTAAATTAGGTGTGTTAGAGCAGAGACTTTGGCATAAGTTAGACTTACAATTGCAAGGTTGCGCGTCGAAACAATAAAATAAAAAACCCTGATTTAATGTCACTGTAAAAAAAAAACATCTCTATTTATATAGTGCATATCAAATTCTTGTTTTTTAACACTACTAAAATCTGCCATGGCCTCTTTACATCTAATGTTGGTACTGAATATAAATTGCAGCCTTACGTTGGTGCTTTCCTCCAGAGCCTGCATGATCACTGCCACCACCAGGTTCACGAGAACAAACTGGACTGTGACAACAAAGCTGGTGAAGAAGATGGGAGAAACCCAGGAGAGATAGCTGGAACAGTTGTTGTAGCCTGGTTGGCACTCACTCATGGTGTCCTGCAAGCAAAGGAGGCACATTTTCTTTATTTAGTGAGTTTCCAAATGTCAGAATCCAATAAATATATAATAATTAAGTAAATTAAAATGATGGTCATGTTTGTTATACATTTAAACAGATTACTTAATTAAAGCAAGCACAATAAGCTTAATTAAAAAAAAAAAATTCCGTTGATAATGTAATAGATATTCTATGGATTTCAGCATTTATCTAATTTATTTCCAAGATCTTGTGCAGTAGTGCAGCGAGAAATAATTAACTGCTAGTAACAATGACCAATCACATTTAACATTGGACTAACTAACTGGTGGCTAGATAAACAAATTGAGATAGTTTATGGTGTAATGTTTTTCTATTTATTTTTTTATGTAAATAATTAAATTAATCTATAATATAATATAATATAATATAATATAATATAATATAATATCCCATACAACTAAATGTGGCAGTGTTTTTGCTGAGTGTAGTTTATTTCATGCCCCCCTGCATTACAGGAACGTCAAATAAATTGTTTAAATATTATTAGATCATTATAATAAATACATGCAACATAATGTTATTTATATTTGATAAGTAACTATGTGTTTATACCTTCAGGATGCCGCTCCAGTTGTCTCCAGTGCTGACTTTGTAGAGAGTCAGCAGGGCCACCATGAAGTTTTTAAAGTTACTGTGTCGGTGCAGACCAAAGCATGGGTTGTCCTCAGAGCATTCTGTTGAAAATAGATACAAACACATTTTCCTCCCTAAATAGGAGCTAATCTATTGGACCAGCTTTTACATAGTAATAACGTGTATATAGTGTCTCAGTCAGGTTTCCGAGCATCGCAGCACGGAAACATACCCTGGTGAGAGTCGGTAACGACAGTCTGAAGGCCTCAGATGACAGACTTGTAGGGATCAGGATAACCACACTAGGCTGATTTAAATCTTTATTTTTACCTTAAATCATGATTAATCAACTCTTGTCTTCTGTGTTTAATTCCAGAAATAAACAGAAGTTGTCGTCTTTAAGCCAGAGCCGTTGGCAATCTAGATACTTACTGGATGGCATTAAATTGTCCCTCAGTAATTATGCAACTGAATCTGTTTGTCTTGTAAACGTCCAGGAGGCGCACTTGTTGTGAATCGCCAGTACACTTATGAACTGCCCTGTGTGTTTGTGTTTAGTATGTGAGCAGTGAGACTAACCTAACTTTCCAAACAGCTCCACCCCGAGCGCAGCGTAGATGAAGAAGAAAAACAGGAAAAGGAGACCGATGTTTCCTACCTGAAACCAAAGACCAGGTGAAGACCAGAAACTCTTAGCACGTCCAAACAGGAAATTTAAAATCCATTATTCCCTTAATAGGATATAAAGTATTTTAGTTTGATTTCTTCATAATTTCCTGTTGCAGGGACAACACATAGACTAACCCAGCCAAATCCATCCCCACTATACTCAGAAACACATACATTTTCTAAAGCTAAACTGGCTTCAGTGTAACGCGTCTGCAGCATGTTGTTACCAAGTACAGCACTTTGAGCTACATTGATGCTGATATGTGTTACATGAACAAACCTCACTTGACTTTAGTTTAACATGTTGGGCTAATTTCATCCCAAGCATGACCTTTAACTTAACCTTAAATTTTCTGTGCGCGTCATGGATTATCCATAACTAACACCGTGTTTAAGCATAAGGGTGTCCATATTTGCCGCACCCTACACCCTGGGCCGCAGTTCGATGACTGACTTTGTTGTCGTATCGTGATCTGCGGCCGCATGTCTTGAACACTGGGGTGAAGAGGGGAGCGGAGCTTTCCACTGACCACTACCTGGTGGTGAGTTGGCTCCGATGGTGGGGGAGGATGCGGGGCAGACGCGGCAGACCCAAACGAATTTTGAGTCTCTGCCGGGAGCGCCTGGCAGTGTCCTCCATGAGGCGGAGCTTCAACTCCCACCTCCGTGAGGGCTTTAAACACGTTCCAGGGGAGGTGCGGGACATTGAGTACAAGTGGGTCATGTTCCGTGCTGAGGCGACTTACCGGAGCTGCGGTCGCAGGGTTTTCGGTGCCTGTTAGGGCGACAATCCTCGAACCCGCTGGTGGACACCATTGGTGAGGGATTCTGTCAGGCTGAAGAAGGAGTCCTATCGGGTCTTTTTGGCCTGTGGGAGTCTGGAAGCAACTGACGGGTACTGGCGATCCAAACAGCATGAAGCTCGGGTGGTTGCTGAGGTAAAAACTTGGGCGTGGGAGTTCGGAGAGGCCATGGAAAAAGACTTCCATACGGCTTCGAGGCAATTCTGGTCTACATCCGGCATCTCAGGGAGGGAAAGCAGTGCACCACCAACACTGTTTACTGGGGGAACTTGGGATGTCGTGGGTCGGTGGGCAGTATACTTCGAAGACCTCCTCAATTGAAGAAGCAGAGCATGTGGATATGGGGCAGGCTCTCCAATCTCTGGTCCCGAAGTCACAGAGGTAGTTAAAAAAAACCTCTGTGGTAAGACCCCGGGGGTGGATGAGATTCGCCATGGTGTGAACATCGAGGGCAGTTCCGCTGGATTGGCACACAGGGGTGGTGGTACCGCTATTCAAAAAGGGGGACCGTAGAGCGTGTTCCAACTATAGGGGAGTCACTGTCTTAAGACTCCCCTGTAAGGTCTATTTGGGGGTTCTGGAGAGGAGGTTTTGTTGGATAGTCAAACCTCGGATTCAGGAGGAGCAGTGGGGTTTTCGGGAGTTCACCCAACCAGTCGACATATGTTTTGTGGACCTGGAGAAGGCTTTCGACTGTGTCCCTTGGGGGTTACTGTGGGGGGTACTTCAGAAGTATGGGGTACCAGGCCCTTTGATACGGGCTGTCAGGTCCCTGTATGACCTGTACCAGAGCTTGGTCCGCATTGCCAGCAGTAAGTGGGGCTCGTTTCTGATGAGAGTTGGGCTCCACCCTTTGTCACTGATTCTGTTCATAACTTTTATGGATAGAATTTCTAGGCGCAACCAAGATGTTGAGGGGATCTGTTTTGGTGACCTTAGGATTTCATCTCTGCGTTTTGCGGATGATGTTGTCCTTTTGGCTTCATCTTGTGATCCGCAGCTTTTGTTGGAGTGGTTTGCAGCCGAGTGTGACGCTGCCAGGATGAGACTCAATGCCTTGAAGTCCGAGGCCATGGTCTTAAGCCGGAAAAAGGTAGAGTGCCTTCTCCTGGATGAAGGGGAGGTCTTTCCTCAAATGGAGGAGTTTAAGTGTCTTGTTCACGAATGGGGGAAAAATGGAGCAGGAGATTGATAGACGGATTGGTGCTGCGTCTGCAGAGATGTTGGCGCTCTACTGGCCTGTCGTGGCGAGGAGAGGGCTGTGGCAAAAAGCGAAGCTCTCGATTTACTGGTCGATTTATGCTCCCACCCTCATCTATGGTCATGAGCTTTGGGTCATGACCGCAAGAATGAGATCCCAGACACAAGCTGCTGAAATGGGTTTCCTCTGCAGGGTGTCTGGAATCTCACTTAGAGATAGAATGACGAGCTCGTCCAACCGGGAGGGGAATCAAAATAGAGCCGCTACTTCTCCACATCGAGAGGAGCCAGTTGAGGTAGCCCAGGCATCTGGTTAGGATGCCTCCTGGACGCCTCAGTGGTGAGGTGTTCAGGGCACGTCCCACTCGGAGGAGGCCTAGAGGAAGACCCAGGACACGCTGGAGGGACCATGTTTCTCGGCTGGCCTGGGAACGCCTTGGGATTCCTGTGGATGAGCTGGCCCAAGTAGCTGGGGAGAGGGAAGTCTATGTCTCCCTGCTTGGGCTGTTGCCCCTGTGACCCGATCCCAGATAAGCAGAAGACAATGGATGGATGGATGGAAATAAATACATTTTAAAAAATCATGTTTGTAGTAAAGCTTTTAGAAAATAAGCTATACTATAAGTTTGCTCCAACAATACTTATATAATACATAAAAATAAATCAAGGTCTAAAATTCTGTCTGAACGAATAAATCAATATTGTAGCTACATGCCATATACCCCTTCTCTCTGTGCTAATTTCTTATCAGTTTTAAGTGAATAAATGCCGTTTATGTTAATGTCAACAAATCATCAAGTAGAGAAGAAATCCGTCTTTAGTAGCACCTTAAAGTTCTTTACATTTGGAGCAGATCTGAATCTGAATATGGAGAGGTAACAAATACATCAAGTTTTGGTCATACAAAGGAAACACTTGATTATATTAAATTCATATTACTAGATAGAGTCAAATATGAACAAATTGTGATCTGGGCCTTGCACTATCTTTGGTAGGCTCTGGGTTCCCGCTCTATAACACAATAGTTATTTGTCTTTTATTTAACTAAAATCTTGTTTATTATTAAAGTGTGAAGGTTCAAATGTTACCTGCGACAGAGTGCGGATGATGGTTTTGAGCAGAACCTTGATCTTTGCGGTTTTGAGAACTAAACAGGAACACAGGAGCAGTCGGGAGAAGCAGTCAGTACACAAACACAGCAGCCAAATCATCTCCATAAGGTAAGAGATTCCAGCCGAGCTGGTTTGTGTGTGTGTTTTTTTTCGTACCTTGCGCAAGTCTGAGAACTCTCACCACCCGGAAGATGCTTGGATTGACAGGGATCTGCTCAGAGACTTTCAGCTGCGTCAGCACCGTGCTGATGACGGAGACCAGGACGATGAAGACGTCCAGCACGTTCCATCTGGACACATAAAAAGAGACGGATCAGTCATCAACAGGAAGTGATCAAACCAAGAAAGTGGCACGCGACGGTCTCATACCCAACTCTCATGAACCTCACACAGCCAAATGCAATGAACTTCAGGACGATTTCAAGGACCAGCAGGAAAGTGAGGATGTAGAAGACCCACTCTAGAATGTCCGTTACATACTGAACAAAAGCACAACTTTCGAAATCTCTTATCGAGTGCTAATCTTTCAGTCCATTTTAGACCTGTTTGTGAGTTAGTTACCTGAGGCTGTTCGTAGTGTTCGACGCCCATCATCAGCACACTGAGGATGATTACGAACGTCATAGAGTACTCCAGATATTCACTGTTGCAGATGCTGAGGATTTTTTTACGTAAACTGGAATAGTGAAGGAAATACGTCTGCTCTTCGGGTCCTGAAACACATTGGTTATCGTACACATGTGGGAAGACGTTTACAGTGCCTCGCAAAAGTATTCAGAACTCTTGACCGTCTTCACATTTTGTTTAGTGGGGGCTGAATCTCTACGGTTAAAAAAAATCCTAACAAATAATAGTAGGTTGTAGCTGTAAAATCACAAACTGTGGAAAGGTTCCAATGGTACAAATACATTTTCATAAAACAGCAATGGACAGAAAAAGTGCAAAGCTTTGCAGTGTCTGAGCCACCTTGATTGATAGATCTCCCTGAAAAACCAACACCATTTTTAGCTGGCAGAGTTATTCACCTTCATTGTGGATGAGGCAATAGTAGGTAGTAGGTAGGTCTTACTTCTGCGCAGAGTTTTCTCAACTTTCTGTGATTTATTCTGCTCACGCTGGCATTTGTGAAATGTTTCCACCATGACACCGATGAACATGTCCAGCAGAATGAAGCTCATCAGTATGAAAGAGATGAAGTATACCAGCATCCAGATGTTGTAGTTAGGCACAGGCTGAGGGAACAAATAACAAAATGTATATTTCTTTACTGGTGTCAATGCAACTGCATGTTCGCTGCCGCATCTTCCAAACATACTGAAAATATAGTTATGTGCCAAAAGTAACACACAAGAGTAGGAATGCACCGATACCGACACTGGTATCGGGTATCGGTCCAATACCGGGCATAAACACTCTACTTGTACTCATAAAATTACCACCGATACCACGACATCGATACCACCCGCGGCGCTACTATTGGACCTGGGTGGGCCTTATGGCATGATCTCTGTGCCACCAGTTACGCGGGCACAGAGCCACCTAAAGGAGCAACAAACGCAGACGTGTGCGCACGAATAGCAGGTAAGCTCGCCCGCTCAAGGTGCCCGGACACGTCCTTAACTCCGACAAACCGCCCGCTCGCACTCGGCTCAGCGTCCGCAACACTACATTATATGCAAATGAGCCCGCTACCAGCTAATCAAAGACTGGTCTTTTTCATCCAATTAAATAATTCCTTTCAAGTACTCAAAGTCAATTCATACTCTCAGACTCACTAACATTTCACCAGAGCTGCAACTGCAGACACAGAACCGAGCGCGAGCAGAGCGAGCAGTTTGTCAGAGTTGAGGGAGCGCCCGAGGAACCCATGAGCAAGGGAGCCTGAGATTCACACATACACGCCCACAACCATTGCACCCCCAGACACCTCCGCGCCCGCAAACTTGGCGCCACAAAAACCCCGCCACACTGAGTCACTGTCTTCAGTACCGCAAAAAATATTTCAGTATTTGATAATTTAGTTAAATTTGTGTTTGTACTGTATGTTTGCACATATTAGGTCATTTTGTTCAAATAATAATATCTGGAAAAACAAAAAATCCAAAGTAACTATATGTGCAATGGCGTAAGTACTCGGTATCGGTATCGGTGAGTACTCAAATGCAAGTACTAGTACACTACTCATTTTGGAAAAAAGTGGTATCGCTGCATCCCTACACAAAAGTCATCTTTGCTCTCATAGTGAGAAACCAAATGGAAACAACCAGTCAGAATACGAATCAAAACCATTATCTATAATGTTTTTTCTAGGGTCATTTTGAGCCACTTCTATTGTTTCTGTAGTTTCCACTATCGTCTTCAAGGAGGCACTTGGAAGACCTCACTCTGAGCTACTTTGTCCAGCTTTAGCTGGATTTAGGAGTGAATCCAAATACCTGTTGGTCGACTCCTACTGCATCCAGTCCGTCATACATGAGGTTGACCCATCCGTCCTTGGAGTACATCACAAACACTGATATCAGGGCCTGCATGGGATGCAAAAAGATAAAACCTGTCAAGTTAGCACTGTTTTTTTTCTTAACTGAGATGCTGTAAACTAATACAAATTTTAAAAAAAAAGCCAATAAAATGGCCTAAACATGTTTCTCCTCCTAAAAAGTCCCGTATACTCTAAACTATTTCAGATTTTAACTAGAATTATTTCTGATTCTGACAGAAACTCCTTACCAACTTGACTAAGCTTAAACTATTTGGCATAAAAGAAAGTGGAACATTTCAGTTTCTGCATTTTCCTTCAATTTAACAAATAAGTCTTAGTAAGTCTTAGCTTTTTTAAACTACTGTTCTAAAAATAAATCTATCACTTAAGATGAAATATCATTTACTTTTAAATAGGACTAAAGGTGAACAATTCCTACCTGAATCAGGTTGTCAAAGTTGTACTCCTTCTGAACCCACTCGTAGTCGGCTGAGAGACAGTCGGACTTGTTGACAATCATAGTTAAATTCTCGCCTAAGCAGTGGAAGAACTTTCCTTTGAACAACTGCGATTGGAGGGAAAGACACAAAATACAGAAAGTTTTGCTCAGGAAGTTGTCCTCTTCAAATTCTTACCCCAAAACGCCCAGCTTTTATGCAAACAATGCACAAACGAGTAAAATATTCAGTATTCTGTCACTGAATTGCGTTGTATTTGTATGCCTTGAATCTCTTAACTTTTTATCACATTACAATAACACACTTTAATTTATTTGATAAGGATTTTTGGTGATAGATCAACACAAATACTAATAAAACAGAAGTTTATTTTCATTTTTGCCCATTTATTTTTGCAAAAAATAACTTGGCAGAAATTGTAACCTTCTTGATAGAAAGTGAAAAACTTTCCCGGTCTCTTGCAGATTTTTTTATTCCATGATTATGTATAGTTAGATTAATTAGTCTTCCCACCAACTCCTACCTGCTTTCATCTCCTTGTTAAAAAAAGGCTTCCCACAGCATGATGCTGCCTGTTTCCTCCATGTATAAAATAATAAATGGTCAGATCAGGTGGGTAGCCATGTGATGGCTAGATTTGCTTTAAGCATGTTGTTGGATCCAACTGTACTCTGTGAAATGTTCAAACGTTGGAATGTTGCTTTATACCCTAGTTCTGTTTTAACATTTATAACATTCTCCCTGACATATCAGTTTTGTTCCTTATCCTTTGAGATACTGTTTTTTCTCTCATTTTCTCTAACAAACTTTTGAGGCTTTAACTAAACAGCCTGAGTTATATTGTGATTACACAGGCAGGCACATATATCCCAAATTGGTTCTAATTTGGTTGCTTGCACCGGATTCTGTTAACATGTCACCCTATTAACATAGCTAGTAAAAACAGTTTTCTTTCCCTTTTACTCTCAATTAGAGTTGATGTTTACAATTCAAAACAGTTGTGTGAGCGCTCGAACGAACCTGCACCCCAAGGATGCTGTAAAAAAAGAAGAAAATGCCACAGATGAGAATAATGTTGCCCATTGGTTTCACAGACGCCATCAGAGCCTCCACAGCTAGCCTTAGTTTGGGTGTTCGTTCTATCATCCTGGATTTACAAAAACACAAACCAGTGAGTGTGCATGCATGCATCTGCATTCACAGTGACAACACAACCACGAAGGGATGATGCGCATGCAAATGTTGCACCTGAGGGGACGGAGCGTGCGTAACAGACGTAAAATTTTCAGGATTCCTAGAGAGTTCGTTTTTCCAGAAGTTCCCAGCAGGACTAGGACGTCCACTAAGGATGAGAGCACCAAAGCGCCATCCAAAATGTTCCACACACTTCTGCAGTAGGTCCCCTTCCCGAAAATAAATCCCAGTGCTGTAATCTGAGTAACAAAAATGAAAACATAAAAAATAAATAAAGATCCAATGTTTGAAATACATTTGTTTGTTTAAAATCTCACAGCACTTCAGAGTCAAGCAAAATTTACCTTAAGAAGCATTTCCATCAAAAAGATGGCAGAGAAGATGTAATTGGCCAGATCCAAGAACCATCGTTCCTGCAGGACACATAACACACCTTCTACAACACGGCTGATTTATTTACAACACCTTGTTAGGGGGTCAGGGTAGGTTAAGACAGTAAAATGGCAGTGTTGCTGTGTGTGCGGTGCCAGTTGTGGGTGTGTGTGAAAGTTGTTCTCACCCTGCTCGTAGGCTGGATGTCAGGCCTCTCCAGAGCAATGGTGATGCAGTTTATCATTATGCAGACTTGAATCACAGTGTTAAAATGAGTGTGGGAGACGAGAGCTTTGCAAAATCTGTGCCAGCTGAGAACACACACACACAGTCATAAAACATTTATACATACTTAATGAAAATGAGACCTGGAGGGGTGTGGTTGGGAGAAATGGCCCTCCCCGTCTGACCCCGAGCTGTGTTTTTTTTTTTATTCCTGTGCGTGTCATGTATTATCCATAACTAACACCATGTTCAAGCATAAGGGTGTCCATATGTGCTCTTGGCACCAGGACACCATAGGCCACAGTTCCATGATCGACTTTGTGGTTGCGTCGTCTGATCTGCGGCCGCATGTCTTGGACACTCGGGTGAAGAGGGGAGCGGATCTTTACCCTGACCACTACCTGGTTGTGAGCTGGCTCCGACGGTGGGGGAGGATGCCGGTCAGACCGGCAGACCCAAACGAATTTTGATGGTCTTCTTGGAGTGCCTGTCAGAGTCCCCTTTGAGGCGGAGCTTCAACTCTCACCTCCGTGAGAGCATCAAACACGTTCCAGGGGAGGTGGGCAACATTGAGTTTGAGTGGTTCATGTTTCATGCCTCCACTGCCGAGGTGGCTTACCAGACCTGCGGTTGAAGGGTTGTCAGTGCCTGTCGCGGGAAGCGGTGCAACACCATCACTGTTTACAGTGGTGATGGTGTGTTGTTGACCTCGACTGGGGACATAGTGGGTCGGTGAGCGGAGTACTTCGAGGACCTCCTGAATCCTGCTGACACGTCTTCCATTGAGGAAGCAGAGCATGTGGAGGAGTTTAAGTATCTTGGGGTCTTGTTCATGAATTGGGGAAAAATGGAGCGGGCGATCGATAGACGGATTGGTGCAGAATCTGCAATGATGTGGGCGCTATACCGGTCAGTCGTGGTGAAGAGAGAGATAAGGCAAAAAGCGAAACTCTTGATTTACCGGTCGATCTCTGTTCCTACCCTCATCTATGGTCATGAGCTTATGGTCATGACCGAAAGAACAAGATCCCGCATACAAGCAGCTGAAATGGGTTTCCTCCGCTCTGGGCTCTCCCATAGGGTGAGGAGCTCTGCTATCTGGCTGGGACTCAAAGTAGAGCCGCTACTTCTTTACGTCAAGAGGAGCCAGTTGAGGTGGCTCGGAAATCTGGTTAGGATGCTTCCTGGATGCCTCCGTAGTGAGGTGTTCCGGGCATGTCCAACTGGGAGGATGCCCAGAGGAAGACCCAGAACACGCTGGAGGGACTATCTTTCTCGGCTGGCCTGGGAACGCCTTGGGATTCCGCTGGATGAGCTGGGGAGAGAGAAGTCTGGGTCTCCCTTAGGCTTTTGCCCCTGCAACCCGATCCCGGATAAGCAGAGGACAATGGACGAATGGATGGATGGATGAAATTATATCTAGAGATACCAATCACATGGCCTTATCTAAACAAGTTGCGGGACAGTTCTCAATGTACAGTTAGCTGTAGTATTTTTTAAGGGACAATTAAATAGTTCTGTCAAACCTTCTGAACAAACCTTTTAAAGTCTTGCTTTTGATTGTAACTTTGAGTTTAGTCTGTATGAGCCTTGCTGGATTTTAATAATTGTTTTCTTTGACTCCTTCTCTGCACTGCTCATCTTCGAGACCACGAGACACTTTATTTCCACCAGGGGGACCCACAGCTCTAACTACTGTTTGTTGAGAAGGTTAAATGTAATTAAAGGTTTCAGTGTTAGTGTGTGTAAATCTGACACTTGCCAGTTCTCTGGAGAAAACACATAGAAGGACCAGTCTTTGTGTTCTTTGTGAAAGCGCTGCACCCTCTTCATCCAGCTCCCAGATGCCTGTGGGATGAAGCAGACGCATGTCAGCGATCCAACTTTCCTAACAGCATAAATAAAAGAACGGGAAAGTTTTCAAGAATTTCCACCCTGTTCTTTTAAACAAGGTTGTCTTTTATCTATACAGGCACCTACAGAAACTCATGGACATTTTTGAAGGCAGCAAACTCTGTGTCTCTAATTTTATTGACTTTTCTCGATAGTCAGCTGTTCGAATCCAGCAATTTTCTGTTTTAAAAATAATCTTTCTGGTTGTAAACAGGGTTTTTAGCTCATTGTTCCCTTCTCGTATCTCTCGACGTACATTGTAGAATAATTTGTAATGGAATCCCATCGAAACATGGCTGACAAATTGTCAAAGGGTTTAAAGTGTGTCCTCACGGCAGTTTGCTGGCATATTAGATGTGTTCCTGCTGTAACGCAGTATGAATGATTTTGTTAGCTCCTCAGTCCGTTGTGAAGTTCTCCAGGACCATGGCAACAACCAATTATTGTTTTTTTGGCGTGCTGAAAAAGGGTAACAACTTGAAAGACGCAGGATTTCAGACACAGGGCAATATTAGACACCACAGGTTTAAGGAATGTCCATACTTTTACAAATCATGTGCTGGTATAAATTGACGGAAAATGGTTAGTAAACATAACTTTTAAAATTAATCGGTTAGTATTAGATTCTTTGTTGTTTTGAGAAATTGAGCAGATTCTCCAACTTTCAGATTAAAATTATTTTAAAAACTTCTTGATGTGCTCATACAGCAGAACTAACAAACCAGACTCACCACGTCTTGGTCAGTCTGTGCAACCTCATCTTCCAACTGAACTGGCTGAATCTGGCCACAGATGGAATGGTCTTGATCCAGACTTGCAGGAATCTGAAAATATAGATATTTGAACTTTTTAATGCTTAGGAAATGCTTTGTGTTAGTTAAGAATTGTAATATAAAGCCATAAAATTACACAGGCTGGCGTTAATTTTTTACAAAACCTTATAAAAGCATTTATACCAATTTCACTTTGCTATAATTGGTTAGAAAACAATCACAAGCGTTAAAGGTTTTTTATAAAGATTTTTTTGATTTAGACCAATGCAGACTAGTAAATAAGTAGAAGGGGAAATAATCAGAGGCATGCATCTGTATCCAGCTGCCTTTGATCTAATATCATCAACTTATTTTACATTTTTTTCCACTAGTGTGGAATCTACTCTTTGCATAAATGCAGCTGTTCTGTGAAGATCTTAGGCGTTTGATGGTGAACTTTGGTTCACCATCTGCATGTTGAAGGAACACAGTCAACATGTGAGGGACAAAGTAGTGGATATGTGTATAACAACGTCAGAATATGACAAAACTGCTGTGTGTCCCTCATAGAAGCCAAGCAAAATGAAAGCTATTTACCACAAACCATTGAAAGGACACAGCGAACATGTGGATTTAGGTGTTCCGTTTGGATCAGACCGTAGTTAAAACCCTAATGGGTAATTGCAAAAACAGTGTGGAAAAAAGTAACACTACACATAATCATCAAGGGAAAATAGATGGACATAAATTGGTGCAATTCTGCAGAACAACCCTAAATATAGACCCAGAGTTACAATGGATGATTTCAATCGGGGGTGCTCAAGTTTACTAATCAAGCGCTACTATCCTGCAGCTTTTGGATGCATCCGTTCTCCACCACTCAAATTCTAACAGGCAAAATTAGCTCCTCAGCATGTGACACAGGCCTAAAGAGCCACTCATTTGATTCAAGTTTCTTACAGAAGGATAGTAGCCCTTTGGGATTGGACTTAAGTAGATGACAGCACTGAGCTGATCAGTGAGCTGCAATGGACCAAATGGAGTCAAAAATCCAGACTTATATCCTAATAAAAAACGGTGTTAAAGCCTGAAAATTATTGCTCCTAGACACAAAATGCCGTAAAAAGCTCAGTGTCAGTAGGCTGTGTAAAACTGCACGCAACACTTTTAATTTATTTCTATGTAAAACACTGTAAATGGATATTTGTGGAAGTCAAAAACCAAAAGTGGTCGAAAGAGGCTGTGAGAGAGAAACTTACATCAGTGTTTAATGTGGCAGTGTCAGATCTGTCTTCCTCTTCTGGCTTTAAGATGAAAGAGAAGAAGAAAAAAGACAAGAGTTTGATTTGCTATGGTGACTTTCTGAAAAGTAGGGCTTGGATGTGGGACTCGGTAAGGGGATAAAAAACCAACAAACCAAAACACAGTGACTAGTTTTTACCTGATTCTGGAAGCTCTCCACAACGATGCCCACCAGGATGTTAAGGATCACATTCTTTCCAAGAATAATGATGGCCACAAAGTACAAAGCTGCCCATGCAGAGGTGGATGCCATGGTATTATATAAAACAAAATTCCAGTCTTCTTGAGTTAAAACCTGCGTGAATATGAAAATATAAATAAACAATCTGTCAAAACATTTTATAATATGGCGCAAACTATTTCTTTAGACCCTGACCTGGAACACGTTAACCATGGACCAGAGGAGCGTGTCAAAGTGTTTTCTGTTATCTATTGTATCCACTGTTCTCATGCTGAGCTGCACGTTGGAACTATGAATTCTGCAGCCGAAAAAGTGCATTCCCAAAATGCTACAGGGACACACAAGATAGAAATGAATGTTACTAATCTATTGTCTGCTAGATTTGGGATTCTATGTGAGCATGTACCTGAAGAGGAAAATCAGGAAAAACAAGAGCCAGCACAGCATGGCCGCCTCCTCGATGGTCCTCTTCAGCACCATCAGTTGTCTCTGTAGGTAAGGCAGAAAGTGGACGAGTCTCCCAAATCGCAGCGCTCGAAACGCACGAATAACCGACAGCCTGCTGTCAGAGTTAGCTCCCAGTTCCCACAAACTGAAACGCACAAGAATTTAACTTTGCTTTACTGTCTACATCTAAAAACACACTTAGATACAGAGACACATCTGAAATTTAAATCCTACTTGTTTATTTGGGTCTGAGTCAAATCAGACATCCACCTGCATAAGATCATACCTGACGATGACGATTGCAAAGTCGAATATGTTGCTGCAGTCCTTAAAATAGGTCATCCCCAAGGCCAGCAGTTTGAGGATCATCTCCACCACAAACGAAGCCGTGAAGATCATGTTGCAGATCTGCAACACGTTCGTCATCATCTGAGGCTGCAGGAAAATGATGTAGAGACTGGTTAAAGTCAGCTCCCTAATAGGTAACACAATATTTCTGACTCAGAATCACAGCTCAGAGTAAAACATCTGCTCTCTACAAGCAAATGTGAACATTTCAAAATATTAACCAATGCAATGATTCTACCTGGTTATGGTGCTCCACAACCATGGTGAAGATGTTGAGGAAAATAGCAGCGGTGATCACCCTGTTAAATATTTCTCCTCTCACCAGCCTCTCCAGCTTCATCTGGAAAGGAAGCCAGCGCCTAGCCTGGAAGATAATAGAGTCAGGGAGGCTGGTGGTGGATACAAACCGGCGTTGGTTCAAAGGTGTTCCTCACCATCGATGATGTCTCAGTTCTCCTGGTGTGACTCCACTTGTCACACAGACTAACGGTTAAAACAAAAAATAAAACCAACATGAGTTACTTAAGAACCAAGAAATGTTGTTCAACTTAGCAGCAGTGCGCTCGTTTTTACTTTTTTGTCACTCCTGATTTGTTGTAATAGTTCATGTGTTGAAATAAACTATTGTAATGCGTCAAAAAAAATTAAAATAAACTAATCATAAAGAAAAACCATATAATTATAGATGTGTTGAATACTCCATAAATCACAATTTATGTTGTATAATAATTGATGCTATTCATGACTAAAATTACATGAGAGAATTTAATAATATAAAATGTTTTCATTAGCTCTCAAATTAAAAAAAGAAATTAGTAAATACAAAAATAAATAAATAAAACAGTTATTTTTCATGAACTGCGATGCACTTATAAAGTTTTAAGGAAATATCTAAAATTTTTATATCTTAATAGTTCCTACATCACAGAGAACCACAAAGTAATTTCAAATGACCATGTGGCCCAATAAATAGTCTGATTGGCTGATCTGCTGACTTATGTGTCTATGGCATTTATGACTTTTTTTGGTCCTCAATACAAATAACTGATGCTTGTCACAGTTCAAGTTTGAGATAATCATATTTATAGATATAGTTCCTGACCTGCTGTGAAGTCGAACAAGCCAGCTGATCATCTTTTGCCAAAGCTGGTTGAGGTTCAGGGTACCAGGGAGCGGCTCTCCATGGCTGCTTGTTGTGGCCTCTGAGTAGTGGGTAGCAATAACAACTGCGCACGTGTTCATTATGACAAAAGAGCCAAACTGAAACAAAAACAACAAAGTCATTAGGTTGTAGCTTGTATGAGACATTATCTGTGCATGTTGACTGATTGAACAGCACACAATATACTTTGATTCTTCCAATAGAACAGTCAGATTCAATTTATAAGGCAAAGTTAATGTAAAAAGATGTAAGCCCAGCAAATTTCATTTTGTCATTGACATTGAAATAGTTGTCAAGCACATGGTGACAGTGGAGAGAGCCCATTCCCTTTTAACCAGAAGAAACCTCCAACAAAACCAGTCTAGATATTAGCAGGCATCTCTTTTGGCTGTGATAAAAATAAATGTGGCATTCTGGTGAGGAGGTAAACATTTCTGTGGGCCTTCAACATTACAGAACAAACAGAAAGATTATTTTAAGCTTTAAAAAATCTATTTGTACAAAAAAGAGCATTGTATAAAGATAGAGGAAATCAATTGTCTCTCTCAAGCTTTTTAAAGACTTTTTGAAGACCCAGAGATTGCTAATTAAAAAATTAAGAAAGAAACTTACAAGAGTGAGGATTATAAAATAAATGAAACTCCAGAAGGAGTGTGAGTCCATCACATAGTACATAATGTCTGTCCAGTCTTCCAGAGTCACAGCCTGAAGGGAAACAAACACACAGTAGATATTTTGTCAAAACAAACCTTAAATTGAATTTAAATACAAAACAGCAAAAACAGAAATGAAGTAAATTGACATTAACTTTGTTCAATGTCACTATTGGAAGGAAGTTTGTCCAAACATTTTTTTGCCTTCATTAGTAACAGTTTGGTTACAGTTTAGATAATAGATAATTGGATTATGTTAACCCAAGCTAATTTATTTCATTGTTGTACCTTGACAGCGCAATACATTTATGAATAAACAGATTAGTTTACATGAAGTTGAGTCAATATCTTGTTACCCGCTAAAAACAAAATGCATATAGGTTGGATCAAGGATTCCCTTTGTTTTACAGTTTATTACTTGGTTCACAACAAAGTACATTTTAAAAAGCAAAATGTTAAACTTTTATGTAGTTTTCTGTTTAGGGGAGAGATCTCTGAACTAAATTGTGTAGAACATCACTCGGAGATCCACATTAGTATATTAAGGTGCTTTTAACATTTCCATGGTCAAGGTCATTTTAAGAACCAGCAGTCAGGGAAATAAAAAACAAGGTAAATAAAGATGATTGCGTTTAGTTTAGATCAGCTTGACTGGCCTGAGTCTAACACCTTTACTGTGAAGACGCTCTTTTCTTCCAACATTAGTGTCTGACCACAGAATTGCACTTCTGGAGCAATGATCAAAAATCTCAGTGAATGAAATCCTTGCCATAAGTGCTGAAGGAGTTAGGCAGCCTATGGATTCTGAATGGGACGTCGTTCAGGCAAACAAGTCAATAATTTGGCAATATAGTATATATAGGCAGAGGGAGAGAGTGACAAATACAGGAAAAGCTCAGCTTTGAGTGCAGAAGTTGGAGAGTTGGAAACATCACTGTAACATACCTGAAAAACAGCAATCCAGGCATAGCCAATATTGTCAAAGTTGATAGAGCCCAGGTTTGGATTTTTTCCACTGGAACGACAGACATTGTAGTAGGCGTTCCAGTTAACGCAGCCGCCAAGATTGGTCCCAGTGTTCAGATCCCCTTGGGGAGCAGCCAGCAAACAGGTCTGGTTGTCTTCCCGGAGAGGAGGAATGTCCCTGCAGTGCCTCATGCCTGTCTTGTCAAGGGAACAGATGAACGGGATTCTCTCCCCAGGCATTACCGTGTAGTAGGGACTCAGGCTTAAGTTATACAACCTGGAGTAATAAAAGCACAAAAGGATTCGCATTTTTATATGGAGCTACAAAAATATACATACATATTGTAAATGACAAAAAATAGATTTTAAAAATGTAAAAAAAACATCACAGAAAAAAGAGATAAATTATAGTTTAAAGAATTTGAAAATGTTGGTCCTATTTGTTAAAATAAACATTTAAAGATGTATTTAATGTTTTAAAGACAGTTATAAATTAACTGACCAGACAGGTAGTTTATATATAGCCGACCTTGATGCGTAAATCTGACATGTATAGTAAATTCACAACCAGTTTGGCCACTGAATCACATCATTTGTTCCACAAAACAAATCATTTATCAATGTTCATTTTTAAAAGAATAACAGTTTGATTGGTAAATTGTCTTTTTAGTTGCAAATGTAATTATTTAAGAAAGTATTTTAGATTTTAATTGAGAGTGTAAAGTTTGATTTAATTATTGAAAGAGGGCACTTTAACTTTGAAAAACAGTATAAATTGATCAAACTATCCAAGTATTTTAGAAAACTCATAGACTTATATAGGGTGTCCTATTTTTTTTAAAATTGGCACAAAAATCTTTTAATTTTGGCTTGATTAACTTTTTTTAATCTAACCTAGTTAGATTAAAAAATGACTATAAATGATAAAAAGGTTTTATTAATTTAACACTGCAACACCATCTTAAATGATTTAAAATGAAATACTTATATAGGATTTTACACATATTATTACATTTCATTTTATGTGTAAAGCATATAAAAATAAAACAGCCAATACAGGTCTCAAAGAATTGCTGTTTAATGAAACATATAATTCCTTCATTCAAATGAATAATAAACTATTATAGTCATTTGTCATTGACCTAAGAAGTTATTTTGTAATAAGTAAGTATGGCCATTTTTCCCTCCAATGAACAATGTTTTCTCAGAGGGAGGGAGTCGCATTGTAATACTTAAATATGTTTGGTTTGAATTTGCCAGATTACACAAAACATTTTTAGAGTCTATTTAAGTTGCAATGATAGTTTAATTTAGGCCGACTTTGAAATGCTGTAAAAGAGTTATTAACTGTTAAGATGAATGATTTATATATTCAAAAATATGTTTTCACTTTCATCTAATTGTATTTTTGTTACAGTTTCAGGCCCTGTGCACATTCCTCATTTAGCTCTACATTTATTTTCTAGGTCGAAGGAAATGGGAAAGATCTTAAAGATTTGAAACTGGTGAAATCAATGATTACTTTTCTGCTGAGTAAAAAAAACTCAAAAGGAAAGAAAAGTTAAAAATCTTGGAAGGCGTCTTACTCCTGGATGCCATCTGCCAGGTAGCAGCGTTGGCGCAGGTCCCCCTGCCACAGCTGCACCCCCACGATGCCAAAGATGTAAATGACTAACATGTATAGAATGAGGACGTTGCCGAGCATGGGCAGTATCCCGAGGAGCATTGTCATCAGGCTGCGCATCTCTGCACAGGTGAACACAGCCAGGTTAGCATCAGCTTACATGTTTCACCAAAAAGACTGATCACTACTGACAAATGAATGCAAGTTAAGTGGGAGACTGGTATCGCAGACATTGCTGGGAGTCAACCTCACTTTAAAGTTGGTGTAATAACTAGCAGACACCAGTTATTCTACAATTGAACTGTTGAAGTTCCTAATCCATCTACGTTATATAGAATACACATAAAATCTGATGTAACAATGGATGGATGGATGGATGGTTGGATGAATGGATGGATGGATGGATGGATGGATGGAGATTTGGCGGGACTTGGGTAAATGTCCAGTTACCGTCCACTCTGCTGAACAGTCGCATTGGGGAGACTGCATAGCAGATTTTCATGTCGAGTGCAAAAGCTTTAAGTAAAGCGCTTAGGACTCTGAGGAGAAAGTGGCATACACAAAAAATACTTAGTATGCAGCGTTTTGGTGTTCTATCAACAACACTATGTTGTATTTACTTTGTTTCAGACAAGTTTGGGACCGAGGTATTTTAAGATTACTAACTCTGCAAAGAGAATGACCACATCAAGCTTATTCCAGTTGTGTCGTATATATTCCTTGATGCCCAGGGCGATCACTTTGATGATCAGCTCCGCCAAGAAGTAGAAAAACAGGACGTAGGAACAAACCTGGTTGGAACAGAGTAAAACATGTGGTGTACAGACAGGCAGTGACTAGAGTTGATGGTTACAAGTGGATAACCGTGTTCAGAGTCAACTCTAACCTCTTGCATGAGATGTTCCTCTTTGCAAGGCTGGAAACCACCTTGAATTACACAGTTGATCAAGATCATCAGGAGGGACATGGAGTTTAACCAAGTGTGAGAAGTTAGGGACAAAACATACAGAACTAATTCAACTACCACTGGGGCTAAAGGTCACACACTGAACTTTTGAGACCTGATTAGTCTGAAAAGTGAAGAGTTGAAAAGGTTTCAAGGTAAGAATGGCTCTTGGTTTTATCAAATATCACTGTTGTTACCAAAGGATATGGACTGAAGACCAACCTCATGCAGTGTTTTCGTAAAATTGTCTTCAAATTTACAGAAACTGCAGGGGCGGAGGTCTGGAGGAGCTGCATCGGCCCTGGTCCTGGTCCTTCTCCTGGTCCTGCTGAGCTGACCGTTACTTCAGGCTGGGTCTTACTTTGACGTCTGGCTTCAGTCATGATGACACACACTAGCTGATCCATATGAACCAATAAATATATAGATAGAGAAACATATATGCTTCGTTTGGTAGAATATGCATTATTTACCCGTTTGATTTTGACATCATAACCTCTAAATTAGCATTTATAAATGTAACTAAACTCAACAAACACAACAGCCAATAACACGGTTGGTTGGTTACATGGTAAAGCATCTTCAGGATATAGATCAAGGCAAAATTAAAAGATTTTTGTGCCAATTTAAAAAAAAATAGGACACCCTATATAAGTCTATGAGTTTTCTAAAATACTTGGATAGTTTGATCAATTTATACTGTTTTTCAAAATTAAAGAAACACATTCTAAACAAAATAAAAGAAACAGAAGAGAGGCCATTTATAAAGCATTCAGTATAATGTGACATGAAATGTTATTCAGACTTGCAGAAGTGGACAAACTTGTCATGTCTACCTGTACCCTGGCCTAAATATGGACTTTAATCGCTTCCATACAAGACAATAGGTTATTAGAAAAACCAATTTTAAAATCACAAACATTAGCAGACTTTCTTTTTACTTTAGAGCACAATATATGGCTTAAAAATCACAAGTTGTGGAAAACATTGCAAGACATTTTAAAGAAGATTAAATTATAATATGGTGGGATTTGTCATAGATTTTCTTTTTGTTCTTAACATAACAGGTCATAAATTAGCCTTAGCAGGTTGACAGATAGATTTTCAAATGTTGTTAATTGTCTTTACACTCACCAGAGAAAAGCATATGAATTTTTGGTCGCACAATCACTGAATAATTGAATACAAATCAAATATTTCGCTTTTCCTTGAGATCCTTTAAATGAAAAGAAATCAACTAGTTACGTCATTTTTTTCTGTATATGTTATTTTTTCCAATTTTAACATAAAACATTGGTTCCTATAAAATTTGCTTTTAAAACTATCCTTAGATATAAATTGAATCTTACTTAGAGACGTGTGCTTAATGAAAATAAGAGGATATCCTGTGTAAATCTGTGAGTTTTCTAACATATTTGGTTTCATTTTAAAATGCAAAATTCAACACACATACAAAAAACATTTAAACTAGAACAAAAATTATTTAAAACATTCAATATATAGTATTAGAAATGTGCCCAATAATGCCAAAATTAATCAAACTAAACAAGTTTTATGTACCCTGTGTCAGTGCTGGACCTTTAGATGGCCCACATAGAGACATTTTTATTATGAGTAGCCAAGAACGTGAAAGAATAAGCATAACATAAGAATCTATAAAATCTATTAGCTGGATGACGGATATATTTTGAAATTATAAACTGTTCTTAATTATATTTAAACTCACCAGAGAAAAGCAGATGAATCTTTGTTTTCACAATATCTAAATAATTGAATACAAATAAAATATTTCACAGTTACTGGCTAACAGATATATTTTCAATGAATTTAACAACAAACAAAAGAAACCAGTTATGTCTGTTGTTGTCATGGTAATCTCTGTGTCGTCACAGTTTTTGTTATTTTTTAAATATTATTTTATCCCAGACAACAAACAGGCATTATCACCAATATTCTGTTTTCACAACCATCTTCGGGATATAAATTAAATGTGAATTAGACAAGAATTTTGTTTCTTAAAAAAAAAACAGAAAACAAAAAAAAAAAAACAGGACATCATGTGAAACGTGTATATTTTCTATTTGGATAATTAGATACATTTTGCCGGTACTGCACAATTATACCACTGACACGCACAACTAATTTTCTTTTGGATTGTTTTAGTTTCCACTACGTTACTTATTAAGTACATGTTAATAGTCATAGTTTTTCTTCATATTCATAATTTCAACCTGTTTCGAAATTATGGTAAGAATTTAGTTGTTTTTTGTCCTAACATCTGTCAAGGCCTCTTAATTATTTTTATTGTGACAAGACAACCTTCTACTTTTGTACCCTTTATTTTTTTCTGCATCTTTCAAACTCTTGTTGACTGTGTTGCCTTTTAGATGACTTTTCTTCACCATTTAATTTTGTTCTTCACTAATTGGTGCTACAGCTTCATGTTTTCTTTTGCTTTCTTGTGTATCTTCTGGTAAATCTTTTAGGCATTACACATTCTCACTGCTGTTTCACATGAACAGCTCTTTGTAGTTATACATTTCTTTTACATTAGCAGTTACGACAGAATAGCCGTAAACAGTACAATCCAATCATAAACATGAAGATTAGCCAGTTGATCTACAATCTAAAGCTATTGTCATGATCATCATAAACAAAAAAAAACATATCGCAGGTACAAGATGCTGAAATTATATTTTATCACTTGGTAGTTTGGGGTTAACTTTAGATAAACAGTTATGAGGTCTTCGTTCTGCGAGAGGTTGAAGATTACTACAACTTTTCCTGACGTTGTTCAGTAATCTTAACAAATTGCCTTCTATTTGATTGTTTTGATGTTATCTATTATTATTAAAAGCACTGAGCTGATTTGTGGAGATTCAACAAGGTACTCCATCATCAGGGAAAACTCACTTGAGGGATGTTACTGTTTAGTTGCATAGAATGAAATCCTTATTTATTAAAATTTTTTACAAAAACAAAATAACAATAGAAGCTATTTAAAAAAAAAAGAGCTAATAAGCCTGGAAGCTTAGAAAGTATATTAATTTAAACTTAAATCCTAAAGCACTAGGGATTTTCTAAACGAAGAAAAACAGTTTTCACCCAAGATGTGTGGTTGTTAGCAGCTTTTTTTACTGACCCTTGACGTGTACAAGTCTTGGATTTGGAGATAGATGCAAAGAAAAAAGCATGTGTGGTATTTAGGCCCGTAAATCTTTCATGTTTCTGAACAGCATAATTTTGACAAAGTCATCTGCATGTATTGTCAATAGATCAATATTGTCATCACAGAACAGGTTTTAACACTTCATGCATCCTGTGAGCAGTTTCTTAATACAGCTCACTAATTGCAGTTTGCAGTGGCAGCAAAGATGTTTATCACTTTTTTTCCTGTTGCTCCTTTACATTCGAAAGACGGAAAAAGTCCAACCGATCTTTCTCACCAGTAAATGTACATCAATGTAGTCCCAACTGTACTTGTTGTAGGTGACATTTTCTAAATATAAACTGCTCAAAAATATTAAGGGAACACTTAAACAACACAATATAACTCCAAGTAAATCAAACTTATTTGAAATCCAACTGTCCACTTAGGAAGCAACACTGATTTACAATTCATTTCACATGCTGTTGTGCAGATGGAATATACAACAGGTGGAAATCTTCTGCGATTATCAAGACACACTCAATAAAGGAGTGGTTCTAGCACTTCTCAGAGCCTATACTTTCTGGCTTATGTTTTGGTCTCTTTTGAATGTTGGGGGTGGTTTCACACTCGTGGTAGCATGAGAAGGACATTAAAACCCACACAAGTGGCTCAGGCAGTGCAGCTCATCCAGGATGGCACATCAATGCGAGCTGTGGAAAGAAGGTTTGTTGTGTCTGTCAGTGTCCAGAGCCTGGAGGCGCAATCCAGGAGACAGGCCAGTACACCAGGAGACGCAGAGGAGGCCGCTACCTCCGCCTTTGTGCAAGGATGAACCGGAGGAGCACTGCCAGAGCCTGGCAAAATGAGCTCCAACAGGCCACAAATGTGCATGTGTCTGCACAAACTGTTAGATACGGACTCCATGATGATGGTATTAGGGCCCGGCGTCCACAAATGGGGGCTGTGCTCACAGCCCAACACCGTGCAGGATGCTTGGCATTTGCCAGAGAACATCAGATTTGGCAAATTCGCCAGTGGCACCCTGTGCTCTTCACAGATGAAAGCAGGTTCACACTGAGAACATGTGACAGATGTGACAGGGTCTAGAGAGATGAAAACATGGAAGCTATGGACTGGCCTGCGTGTTTCCTAGACCTGAATCCGATTGAGCACATCTGGGACATCATTTGTCGCTGCATCCACCAACTGTTGCACCACAGATTGTCCAGGAGTTGGCGGATGCTTTAGTCCATGTATGGGAGGAGATTCCTCAGGAGACCATCTGCTGTTTCATCAGGAGCCTCCCCAGGCACTGTACGGAGATCATACAGGCATCTGGAGGCCACACACAATACTGACCCTGAAGTTGAATCAGCCTGTAGTGTGTTTTTCCACTTTAATATTATGTTACTCCAAATCCAGACTTCTATTGGTCAATACATTTGACTTCCATTGATGATTTTTGTGTGATTTTCCTTTTAGCACATTCAACTTTGTGCAGAACAAAGTATTCACTGAGAATATTTAATTCATTAAGATCTAGGATGTGTTATTTGAGTGTTCCCTTTATTCCTTTGAGTAGTGTAGTTGAAAGGAAAATCCTACATTCTTTTGATCAAGCAGTTACTTTGCAGAATCTGTCTAAATAAATATCCTAGGACAAAGCTTCATGCAGAATATTCATTTAAAATGTATTATAGATTATATAAATGCATGAAGTATTTATCAAGAATGCTCTTCCTCCACCACCACCACCCATGTATCTAAATAAGAGAAAATAGTAATCTTTAAACACATGGGTTGTGACATGAATTTTAACGGATTTTTTATAAATTATGAACCATTAAATTGGCTGGATGCTGACATGCATACATTTTTCAAAACAGATGACAAAACATGTTTCACAAAATATTTATTTTATTATAAATAGCATATCAGGAATGACTGTTTCTGTCAATTCATAATACAACACAGAATTTAAATTAAGATTTAAAAAAAACCAATACATTTAATTTAATAAAATCTATTAAAAATTATAAATTCAAAATTTTAAATAAAAAAATTTACAAATTAAAAAATGTAGGTGCAAAATATATTTTTAGCTGCACGTCAATTGTCAACCCCTAGAGGGCAGCAGTACACAAATCAAACCCCGGAAGAAACACGGGAACACGTTTGTATTCTCGCGAGAATTCAATCAAAAATAACGCGCGACGGTTAAAAACAGTTACGTCGCAGCCAGTAGTGCGTGCCGATCGACGACGATAATTAACGCCGTTGCTTGTTATGTTTGGTCGATAAAACGTCTCGTTATTCTTCTTTAGGTCCACCTTGGTAAAAGTTTAACGTAAGACATTGTTTTCTCCGAGGTTTTGTAGCTGCCTTTAGCTCGGGAAGCTAATGGACCATACGGAGGACTTGTCCGCTCGGGTTCTCCTCCAACATATTTTGAGCACAGAGCCGCCCAGGACTCCTGTCAGCCGCAGGTACTGTCTTCCGTTTAAGATTAAAAAGATGTTTTTAACCATATGTAACCGTTTCAGTGCAGGACAGAGGATCCCACAGATAAATAGACCTTCCTGTTGACGCATAAAACCACCTAAAAGTCACGTTTTTGTAGTTTGTGAAGAGCAGAACATACAAACCAAGTATCTTCTCGTAAACTACAAACATGCAGATTTTTAATTAAATGTATTTAAGGATTCATCCCATCTATAGATCTATAGTCAAGTTAGAAAGTCAGAGCTTCAATAAAATAACTACTAGTGCAAAATAAGACCTGATAACGATAAAATAGTACTCCAATACAATAAACATTAACTCTGCACTAACAATATTCTGCCAAAGGTTACGCAATAGTTGGATTCAGTAGTATTTTTAAGTCACTGATGCTCAGTGGAGAAAAAAAATGAACAATAATAATAATAATGCAGGTTTTTGAGAACTTGCAACCTGATGTGTAATTTATCATTTTTACCTTCAGTTTAATAATTTATTCTTTCTGTTTCTCGATAATTGACTGTTCAGAAGAGAAACAGGCCCACAGCATCACAGATCCTAACATATTCTAAATATTGAGCATGAGCTGTTTTTATTTCTTTCTCTTTCTACAGGTTAATGCCTTTTGTTACACCAACCAGTCCCACGTCGAGTGTTTCTAGCTATAGATTTAGTGTCTGACTAAAGCAAAGGATTCTAATTAAATACCTATAAAGTTAACTCAACTTAACATATAATGTTTTCCACTGGATCCATAAGTTGTGTTAAATAGAAAACAATAGGTCCCTTAAATCTAAAATAATGTTAGGGGTACCAAAAAACTAGGTTTATTTGCACACACGAAGCTCCACCACTAATTAAATGTTCTTTCGGGCTCATTTTTGTCACCACAAATGAAGATATATTTATTTCGAGGCTTTTTCAAATAAGGGAAGGGTAAAGAGTGCTCTGTTGACTAAACAAATTCAGAAAATGAGTTTATTCTCTGGAAGTATACCAACAAAAGTATTAATTCACCTGACTAATTAAATGATGTTGCTGTAAGTACTCTCTGTTTGTGTGTCAGTGTGTCCCAGGCAGCCAGTGGCAGCGGGGTGCGGCGAAGCAGCAGGTTCAGCCGGAAAGATGCTGAACCCCAAACCCCTCAGAACATCCTGAGGCGCAGCCTGAGGAATAGGATCCACGAGGTGGGAAGAGTACAAATGGCTTCGTTCATTAACGTGGCCCTTATCTTGAACTCGTCTAAACCCGACCGTTTCCGTTTCTCAGAGCATAACCAGAAAATCTCTGCCTGCTGCTAAACAAAGAACTGCCTCCGTCGTGTCCAGAAAGCAAGCTCCCTCCACATCGATGCTTTTTAACGAGGGAGAAACTCCCAGACATTTGCTCATGAACATCCTACAAACAGGTGTGCTCATGTTTATCTGCACTTCTGGTTCTCGGCAAGCTCCATTTTTTGTTTCTCTTATTCATATCCTTTTTGTGATGCTTTTCAGAGCCTGCAAAGTCCCCTGTCGTTCATGAGAAGGTAGCCGCTTCAAAGCTACAGCCTCCTTCAGATGACATTACACTTACTAGGACACGGACCAGGTGAGTCACTGCTCATAAACCCGGTAATGTGTTATGTATATTTAAAGCTTTATGTTTGGTAGTTTAGCCAATATTTCACAATTTTTTCCTGTTTAGTATTGAGCTGTCAGGACTGGATCTCCCAGATATAACCATGGGGAACGCTGTGAGTACCACGAAGGGCCTGAGCCGGAAGAGACCGCGTCGGAGCCTTAACGTTACTGCTTTTGAAAAGCGAATTAGAGATGGAAACGGTAAACTCTAAAGCTTTTGCTACTATTTTTAACTCGCAAACAAAAACTAAAGTGTAAATGCTAACAAAGACGTAAAGGGACAATCAAATGTCATATTTCATGCTTACAGATGCCGAAGACAAAGAATCAGAAAATTCAACCGTTGACTATTCATCCCTGTCTCTGTCAAGGTAACGTGCAGGAAAACCTTTCAAGTAAAAAGCATTTTCCTTAACATAATAACAAAGGTTTGCATGAACCGTTCTGCCTCTCAGCTCCACCTCGCTCAGTCTGAAAACACCCGTCGTCGACATTCATACTGAGAAGAGAGGCCTCCAGAGACGAGTTTCTAACCGCAGAAAGATCACAGAGGAAGAGTTTAGTGCTGCCCTGAACAAGCAACAGACGGGAGGTGATTAAATCTTTTCACTCCAAACAATATTTACTGTTTCGTGTGTTAAGTAGTCTTCAGCTTCACTCCTCGAGTTGCACTGTTCTGCAACTTTCTGATGCACCTTTGCTCCAACAGAAATAAGAAAGGCTGAATAAACATTTCAGCATATTTATTATTAATTATTAAGCAATTATTTGATTCAGGAGTGTTGGAGCAGCTATGCGTCCCACAGATGCAGGAAAAGTGCAGCTTAGGGACCGAAGTTGCATCCCCAGATCTAGAACTAATACAGTAATTGGGTTTTAAGAAAGTGCCAATTGAACAATTTTTTTTTTTTTTTAATCTGATTTTTTTGGGATTTTTCTGAGAAGTCCGTCACAACAACTATTACTGTTGTAATAACCTATGTAGCAAATGGAGTCCACCTGTGTGTAATATAACCTCACTATAGATTCAGATGTTTCGTGAACGCTCTAGGGGAGTTTGAAGCTTGGGTTGGGCTTAAAACTGATGTTCAGACCCTCTAAGCTGAAAAAGCTTAAGCTTTGTTGCAAAGAGCAAAACTTTTAATGTTCAGATATGGACAGCTAGTAGAGAAATGCTTCAAAATACTTAATAGTAGTTTGTTCATAGCTGCACCTCACGCCACAGTTGGACTCTCTAAAGTATTGATGACTTTGTTTCGGTATATGTATACAATCTCAGGTTTTTGTTTTTGTTGTTAATAGAATAACTCTCCTGTTTATTTCTCTTCTGATGGTCCATTTCTCCTCAATTGGTTTCAGATGTGAGTCGTCACATGGGTCAAGAGAGAAATATCGGTGAAGACACAAATTTCGAGGGAATCACGTTGGGTCGGAGCAAACTCAGCGAGCCTGACATCACGGTCGATATTGTGAACTTTCGCACGGCTCTGTATGACCAGCACGATGCCATGACCTCCCACCTTTCAATCCTTGCGACTCAGGATAAACCAACGGTCATGGCTTCTCAGCTTCAGAGAGACGTTCAGGAGATGCAGGAAGAAGAGGAGAGACAGAAACCAATGAATGATTTCTTTGAAGAAGAAGCTGCGAGCGACCTGGAGAAACATGAAGGAGTTTCTGAATCTCAAGATAAATATATTAATAAAACGTTTGATAAATCTCATGTTGCCGATGTTCAGGATTCGTACGTATCATTAAAGTCTCAGAAAAAGGAGGTTGCAGTTGGATATCAAACTTTTGATCTGGGTGATCCGGTAGACTCTGTGGAAGTGGAAGCTCAAACTGAGGGAGAGGCTGCAGCTGATTCTGAGATTGAAAGAGAAGGGGCCACAGTCGGGCCTCAAGCTGAAGTTGAACTTATGGACCGATCTACCACAGAAGAAGAAGCTGAAGTTGAGTCTCAGTCTTCTGGTCTGGACAAGGTGGAAGCTCAAACTGAGCAACAAGCTGTTGCTTATTTTCAGTCTGAGGAAGATGAGGCTGCAGTGAGCTCTCAAATGGAAAATGAAGACATGGGACAATCTCAGACTGAGGAAGATGAGGTTACATCTGGCCCTCAAACTGAAGACGAAGTTCTGTCAGAATCTCAGCCCGAAGAGGCCGATGCTGAAGCAGAGTCTCAGACAGAGGGGGACGGAGCTGATCCTCACAGTGACGAAGACTTTAACGAAGACGAGGCCGATGCTGAAGCAGAGTCTCAGACAGAGGGGGACGGAGCTGATCCTCACAGTGACGAAGACTTTAACGAAGACGAGGCCGATGCTGAAGCAGAGTCTCAGACTGAGGGGGACGGAGCTGATCCTCACAGTGATGAAGACTTTAACGAGGACGAGACCGATCAGGAGAAAGAGTGGGCGTCGCAGCAGCTGGAACGCGACGTGGGCCCCGTCAGTAGCAGGGCTTACCACTCCGAGGGGGGAGACGTTCTGCCTGCCATGAAAGTGACGCCGGATTCGACTGACGCTACAGCCGCAGGTACAGTCGCATTTCTGCCTGTGTGGATCTAAAAGATGTAAACCATTTTTCTGGTGTCATTTCACAGCTCAGTCACACACAGAGTCCAAAGGGCAGCCTGAACCCTCGCTTCAAGACAAGGAGAAGGATTCCTGGCGGGAAAATGATCCGGTGGGCCAAAACAACGCCTCGTTTCACCTTCTCCCCGTGGGCCACGATGGGGAAATCTGCGGCCAGCCGAGTGATATTAACGCAGAGAAAGCGAATGCTGACGATGCTGCAGAACAGGAGGAGGAGTGGGATGAGGAGGACGACTACGAAGGTGAAGCCTTGTCTTTAGTATGTGGGATTTTTTTTGTGTGTTTTACAAAGTTAGAATTAATCCCAGTTTGTTTTGTTTTTTATATGTAGAGTTCCCAAATAAGACGCCAGCATTTGTCAGAGAGAAAATAAACTTTTTCATGCCCCATCCTCCAGCGCCTTCGGTTTTGAAAAATCTTCAAGCAAGGCAAGTCGCATTTATGTCTGTTTGCGACGTGGGACATGCTTTCCCTTGTGGAGTGACGCAATGATGTCTTAACATGTTTGCTGCACTTACAGTAGTACGAGCGACGCCTTGCCTGCACCTAAACCAAAGCCGGTGAGACGCAGAAGATCAGGACTAGCAAGAAAGAAGACAGTCCTCCCAAAGACCTACCTTATGAGTGTCTTTAAACACTTTGCTAAAACCAAAGTCTCTGCAGATGTCTTTCCTGTCCTAGATGAGATGTAAGTAACAGGAATTATGGATTTTTTTCTAAAACAAAACATTGTCTTCTATCATTCTTCATTGACATCTCAGGTCCACCTCATGGTTGATCCTAAAGAACAGCAGTCATTACTTGTTTGATACATTTTCTTTTCAACTTTGCGACAGAATGGATAAGTTCTTTGACCGCGTTGCTGAGGACCTGGAGACGTACGCGTCCCACGCAAAGAGAAAAACCATCGAGGTTGAAGATGTCAAACTTCTGTTGAGGCGGTAGGTCTGCTGCACATTGTTTTGTTCGTTATTTCAACTAAAAGGGAAATTTAAATTGACCCCTCAGTCTAATTAAAGCCCAGTAAATTTCTATGGAAACAGGATTTAATGTTGATTCTGTTAACTTTTCATTTTAATTACCAGCAATAAGCGTCACCAGTTAAATTACCTTATTAAAGTTTAATCTTAAACATTCGTATTTAATCAGACATATTTCTCATGTTGATTCGAGTGATAATAGCTTGGAAATGGAGTGGAAATATATTGTAAATGCAAAGGGGATTTTTGTAAATAAAATTTTTTTTAAGAGTAAATTGTTTTAGTGTTTTGTTACCTAGTTTATGTATAAATCTCAGGTTCATCAACGACTGTCAGCAGTCTCTAAAGAATAAAATAAAATAAAAACTATGGGTGTTCATCCCGCATTTTATCGTTTTAGACTAAGAATGCATGTCTTGACAGCATCATAATTGAGTCTTTATTAGTATGCATTACTCTTACCATATTTAACTTAAGGTGGTGTTTTCTTTCACATTTTGCAGACAGGGCTACATAAACGACAAAGTGCCTGTGGAGGTGCTCATTGAAAAGTATCTCGGCATGGACGAGCGGAAGATCCTAATCCCCATCGCGACCAGTGGAAATGTTGTTATTCCTAAATTACGGAAGTGAATCTTTTGAAGCACCTAACAAGATTTCATCTCTTATGTTGTTAATGATTACATAACATTTTGTAAAGGTGTGAATATTTCTCCAAATGTTCCTCGTAAAAGATATTCCTTTGCTTGTTTGTTTTTTTTCTTCCTCTATGATAAATATGAATATAATAAAGTCCTGTAATCCAAGGTTTTGACTTTTGAGGTGAATTCAAGCTTTTTTGCAGTATTTTTTTTATTTATTTTAATTGCGAAGTATTATAAAGTAACATGTAGAAAGTTTATTTGCGCAGGGATTTGTGAATATGTGTTATATTCTCCTTTGTCCACTAGATGGCACCAATCACCTCAAACCAGTCCACCCCTTCATTTCACTCCATATAAACGAACTATAAGACCCCTAAAATGTATTGAAGGCTAATTTAAAATTCCTCCTAATGCAATTTATAGTCCAATAAGGAATGCTTTCTGCTAAATGATATATAATATGTTAATAGTTGCTTACTGTTTGCACTTCTTAAATTTAAGCTACTTTATTCATTATTAAAATGTTTTTCTTTGTAACACATTGAAATAAAAGCACAAGTGGTTAATTTTAAACTAGATACTCTATAAATAGGACATTTTTTTTTTATGTACGTTTTGTGGTTACTTGGCTGTAATTCCACTCCCTGGCAACACGCGGCGCTGTTCTCGCGATTTTACAATGGAGCCTTACCAACAGCTAACAGAAACCCCCGGTTGGCAAACGTTTTAATTGGACCCTAAATAAAGGTGAGTTTGTCTACAAATGAAACTACAAAGGTTATTATTAGCGCTAATAACTTATAAACACGTGAGTTGAGACGTTACTTTTTATTTATGTCTCAATTCGTGGTAAAATCATGAGTGAGTTTCGCATTAGCTACTAGAAGCGAGAAGCTAACCGGACTAGCTTGAAGGAATTAGCTTCCATGTTACCGTTAGATTACTATGGATTATTCATGGGGTTTCTCTTGCTCTTACCCAATAAAACGCTGTCGTTTTTGAGGTACTTTAAAATAATTACAAATGGTTCGTCTCTGAGGGTGTTTTTAAACGTAAAGGAAGTCACGTATAGGCTTGTGTGGATTGTTAGCAGGTTAACTACCTGATCCGCCTACAGTGACTAACTCAAGTGTTTACAGCATCTTCAGACTACAAGAGTTATATAGTAAAACAATTGTCCGTTTTTTAAACAAAATTACATTTAAGGTCCATATTAAATGTATATATATTATAAAATACCTTCTGGTCGTGACCTTTTTATACTTATTTACCCCCTTTTATCCAATTCGATATTGTATATTTATTCATTGGTTCATGTCGGGGCTTGTATTGCTTTGCCTGGGGCTTGTAATGTTTAACGAAGCTCAGAACCTGACAAACTCACCAGCTGGGCGCTTTTATTGTCTGAAAGATGATATATATAGAGTCCAGGATGATACCACTGATGCACAGTCGCTGATGAGAAAGTAAATCAGTTTAATCAATTAAAGGAGACTTCGCAGTGATTAGAGGTGGGTCGAATAGCTTCACTCCAACATAGTTTTACTCTAGTAATAGTATTAATTCCAAAAGTTATGTAATCAAACAGACAAAAATGTAGGTTTCTGTGCAAATTCTGGTATTTTAAACACACAAAAAAAAATAATCCGACAAAAGAAACATTTTTACAATTACAAAACATGAAGCTAATAATACTTGGAACAGGGTAAAATAATTCTAGTAACAATATCTACTGATTACTGCATCTTCTGTTAATCTCTAAATGGGTCAGCAGATAGAAAATCGCATTACAACAACAAAATGAATACAAAAATTAGGTCTCACTTAAATATAAGGTTAAACTTTAAGTTTATATTTTTCAATCATAGCAGCTAGATTATGTAGATTATACAGAAATGTTTCTCAATAATAACAATGAAGTAAAAGTAAAAAGTACCGTCAAGCAAAACTACTCTTAAAACTATTTTTTTCCCAACCTGTACAAAATTTTACTTATCGGTAATAAATGTAACTAGTATCTACCCACTTCTGGCAGTAATTGTGCTGTTATTTCCAAATATCTACAGTTTAAACTGATGCTAAACATTGTAAAATGTCTAATGTAGAGGTACAAAGAAAAAAATACAGTATCATGATAAGGTTAGTCATTTTCTGTGTTTAATAAAGACATTTCTTTAATATTAGATAAGGACAATTTAAAAAATACCGTTATCATAGAGAAGACTGTTGACTTGTTAACTGCAGCTGAGCCAGTCATTTACCCCCTCTTCTCTGATCTCTGTGTGGAAAATGAAGTTAAAATCATGCTGTACAACCACAACAGGGACTTTTGAAGCAAACTTTTTAACTTATTAAAGTTGGAAGTTTTGTTTAACGTGGAAAACAGAAATTAAAATCAAGTTCTTCTTCATGGGATCTCACACCAATTGTTTTTATTCCACCCTACTTACCATACTGTGTTGCAATAATATTACGATTTAAGTTTCAAGATATTGGCAAATGCTTATCGTGAGCAATGCTTGAAAGTTAGTGACTGCCAGCTGTTGTTTTGGAGGCCATGTTTAGCTTGTTAAGTAGAATAGGCAACAACCCACATCAGAAAGAGCTAAAACTGCACAGCTTTATTGACAAACGGATTTTAAACGTAATTCAACGAGACTTTAGAGGGAGTTCCTCGTTGGTAATTCTCGATTTTGGCATTTTGTTGCAAGTGTTAAGGCTTTTATTTGGGAACGTATGTCTCCATAAGATTTACCTGTATAGACTATAATAAACGTAAATTTAAACAATGCAATATAAGTTTTGGCAACAGTTAAGGTTTTATTTCTGGATATGTACTTTCCAAATATGTTTTGGCATTTAGATATTTAAAGCCTTCTTTAAAGAGTGTTATTACTCAGGGCCCAGGTAAGTCCTGCAGTTGTTGGAGAGCGTTTCCATTTTTGTCCTCTGTGACCTGAATAACCTGATTTCATCACATTTGAAATAGGCTTGTTGTTTTTGCTGAGTTTGCCGTTCTCCCCTCTTGGCATTACAGAGTTTAGCTGAGGTCTCCTTTAGTCTAAGAAGAAATAAACCCCATTATTAAAACTTTCCAAAGCCAAACTAATACTTTAAAGGAGATGCATCATTAACCTTAAACAATTGTTAGTAAAGTTTGACTAAACAGCAAAGAAATGAGTCAAAATTTTATTGATTTGTTTAGATTTTTAGCCTTCACATATGTTTTTGTATGAACTAGTTACTGTATGATTGTATTTTATTGGTTTTAGTTAGTTTTGTGTATGCATAAGTTTGCTGCTGATTTTTTTCAGGGAGTTTGATCACAAAACTGATGTTAATGTCCTAAAAATGTAACATAAAGTTTGTATGCACATCGGATGTTTTAATTTGGAGGAAAATTACATTAATATACTACAAACGTTAAATAAAAATTAGCTTAAACTTCTGTTATTTGAGTTGCAGGAAGGTCTAATAGCTAATAGCTTTCATATCATCTTCCAGTGCTTTTTAGCAACACAGCAGTCTGTGTTACCATGGCGTCGGCATCACAGCTAAACAATTTCCCCTGTTTTAAACACTTTAGTAGTTTTATAAGAAGAGTAAGGAAAAGGTTGTCTTTGTCCTTAACCTCCCTAACCTTTTGTCTGATGTGGTTAATAGAGAATGTGCTCCACTAGACCCCTAAATAAATGGGCTCACGTAAACGTGACACACAATAAATGAGTTTTTTTTATTTGTTACACCTGAAGAAATACACTTTGCCCCAGTGACTGAGTCTGTTTTGTGATAATCTATTTCTAATGTGTTATTTATCTATATTTATATCTGTGAGATCGAAGCCCAGATCTTTGTTCCTCTGGCTATTTTGCAGCAGATCTCCAGTAGTCAGTTAAAGTCGTAGTAAATAGTACAAGTGGTTCTTTATTAAAGCTTGTTTTGCGTTTTACTTTTTTTTTGCATTTTATATATTTTACAATAAATTGTTTGGTCATTTATTTTTGCACAATTTAGTTATTTTGTCATGTAATCTGATTTCAACGAGAAACGGTTTAAATTAAATGAATATTTTAATCAGTGAATTATAAATAAAAGTTCTCAAACTACAAGCACAATCAACTAAGTTTGCATGAAAGCAAAAATTATATTAATTATGTCTTCTACAAAAGTTAAGCATTGATCCCAGGTCTTCAATCAAAACATATGCAGCAACATATATTCCTTTTTATAATAGGTAGTTTTAGTTATGTTGAGGTTTTTGTACGTTATAAAACACTGCAGACATACTCCCATGTTATGTAAGCAAATTTAGTCAGTAGCTATATGCATTCAATGATGTGTTAGCAATCTCCTTACCCTCCAAATTTTATAATTATGAATTCCCCTGCTGCCGAAAAATGCTTTGATAAAGTGAAAACTTAGTGAAGTAATCAGTAATCAGTTCGGTACGAAAAGCTAGCCTCCTGCTCCCAGTGCCAGGTCTCCCACTAAGGTAGGGAGTGATTTCCTTTTTTCAAACAGAGATCTACCTGTTTTTTTTAATCTGGTTTATTTTTCTGTTTGGTTCATATTAAGGTCAGTTATGGCTATTGCTCATCATGCATATTGGTGTGTGTGTGTTTGAGAGAGGGCTGGTTTGTGATGTGATGTCTAATGGTTGCATGACAACAACAAAACGTGCTGTGAGCGTAGTTACTGCTGGCTGAAAACAATCTGTGGGGGTTTGCGATGTTGACACTGGACTGGTAGATCTCAGGAGGTTGGCTACTTGAAAAGTAGATCTTGGGACAAAAAAGGTTGGTCTCTGCGCTTTGAACAGAACCCTAAGACTATCACAGAGCAGGTGCATTCATACAGATTTGACTAGGTGGATTTATCATCATCAGTCATTTAGGACAACATTGGATCATTCAGAGATACTCACTGAATTTCTGGATTGAGATTCCTGCACTGAAAGTAAAGGGGCCGAATACTATTGCACGTCCCACTTTTCAGTTTTTTATTTGTTAAAATAGTTTGACACATCTAACAAATTTTATTCCACTTCACGTTTGTTTCCCACTTGTTGATTTTTCACAAAAAAATGTAATTTTATACCTTTAGTTTTGAAGCCTGAAATGTGGCAAAAGGTTGAAAAGTTCAAGGGGACCAAATACTTTTGTAAGGCATTGTAATACTGTTTGAAATCATTTTTAACTTTTGAAGAAGTTTTGCAGAGTTTGAAGGAAGGTCTCGCTGTTTGGTTTTATAGTTGCTTTGTAAAGCCGTAACTTCACATTTACGCAGGTTCACAATGCGCCAAACACAGATTTTTACTCACAACATTTTGTGCCCCTCAACAAAGCCTTTTTTCTTTATTGTTTTTTCTTTGTGAAAATTTGATATGCTTGTAATCTTTGAGTGATAAAGCAAAAATATTTGGGGCAAATGTCTTGTCGGATGTTACCTGTAGCTAAGTTTCATGTCAGGTGAGGGATTTTTTTCCTTAACCTCAAGTCATCTAATGGAGAAGCAGCAAAATGAGTACCTACAGTAACTTTGAGAAGCTGCAGAGATCCTAACCTATCTATTATTGCAGGTCTAGGCGTCATGGGAGAATAGCAAAAGGAAAGCTGTTGTCAAAAGCAAGACATAATTAGTATAGGAAAAACAATTAATGTGGAATAAGTTGTTCTGACCTGATGAAACAAAATGTTGGGACTTGACCAGGTAGTCTGTAGGGATGATTGTTTAGATTTATGCCTGTAGAGATATGTGCATATATGTGCGTTGACTTTTTTTTAAACATTTACTTAGGAGTAGGAAGTATAGCAGGAACCAGGCAAACCGTAAATAAATATCTATGACGATAGAGAGGATTAACAAATCCAGATGGTTCAATTCCTCGTTAATCTTTGTTTAACGTTGCGATGAGGAAATCTAAATCCTAGCTTCATGAGAAAAAAACAAAAACAAATTCTGCTGCCGTTAGTTAACATACAGCCAGGGCTACAGTGGAAACATAAACGCATACAAAGAGAACAAATCAGATTTCTGTTTGAGGAAATATGAGCAGGTTTACAACATTAGAGATGCATAGAGGTCCCTCGTCCGTTTAACCTCCCATGTGTGGTGAAAGAAAAGAGCAAGTTTTTGTTGGGAACCACAGACAGGAGGTGAAGGCTGGCCGCTAATACTTTTTTTTTTGCCCTTCGCTGTAATTGTGGGTCCACACAAGGTGCAGGGAGGAGGGAGGGACGAGAGCGAGGCAAGCTGATCGCTGTAGCAAAATCAATAGTTCATACCTCTCTGAGATTGAGTTTTTAGAGAAGGAGAAGCGCTGGGACCTAGGGCAGAATATGAAATCGCTACCACCGAGGACGAGCGCGCTCGTTGGGATCGATCCGCGCCTCCTGTACCAATTACGGTTTTAAGGTTGCTCACTGTAGTCCTCGAAGACCGGCGCTTTGGAAACAGACGCTGTGTTCACTGACACCTTGACAAGGGTTGCAATTTTTTCTTATGTCTTGGAAATTGCACTGTGAAATGCCTTCATACTTTCAGTCTTTAATTTCGAGCTGAGATTGATTTCTTCTTTCTTATGTTAGGCGTGTGAAATGTCAATGAAAATGACATAACTGCAACTTTCTGTCCCGTATGTTTTCTAAAGCCACATTCCATCAGATTTTTTCTTTTTCTTTTTGGCTTCAGGCGGGAGAGTATTTGTCTTCCTCTTCCTAGCGTTGGGCGATCTCAAAGCATAGAGCATGCTGATAAATTATAATGTATTGTTCCATTCTGAGTCAAATTTCCTGGTTTAAAACTGTATTTCATCTATATTTTGTCTACCTCAACTCTGCTTGTTGCAGCTGTTAAAAACATATGCAAAGCAGTGTTAATAATACATTTGGGTTATCGGGTTTCTTATTTTTTTATACATGCAAACAGCAACTTTTGGGAGACTTTTTGGGTTTTAGTTGCTTTCATTGCCTATTTAGTTGTGTATAGAATCGCCTATTTATAGATGTTGCTTCCGTGTATTTATAGAATCTTTTCATCAGTATCAGTGTTTGTCATTAATATTTATAACCCTTTCGTATTTTACAATAAGATAAATTAACAGAAAAACACATTTTTGCCTTTTAGTTGAATCAAGAAATTTTGACATGTCTAGCAGCTTGTTTGGGATTTTTGTCCATAACTTTAAATGTAGAAAATGTAGGATCTTCTGTTATTGTTTACATTTTAAGGTCTTCAAATGACAAAACTTTATTCTACGTCGTCATCTTCCTTCAAAGTACTTTTTTCTATATTAAGTAAATTTTATAACTTCTTTACAATAAAACCTCTTTTTGTTTTAATATTGAAGATGGATGTGAGGACAAACCTCACCGGAGTTTGACGCCGATTTTATTGATTAAAAAAACGTCCTTTAAGAGCTAAAGTTATTAAAGCATCCAGAATATGTTATGTGTTCTGTGTTGTTTGTTTACTAGAAAAGATCCGATTTTTAAATCTACGGTCTCGCCGGTCCTGCTGATTAGTCAAACTTGACTGCTGTAAATAAAAAAGGGCTGTTCAATTTTTGATTCTTTTCGATATATTAGCACACTCAAGAACTGTGTTTCATTTAAAATGAAAATAAATCTCAAACAGAAGAAACCACACATATTAACTTACAACTTACAATTGAATAGAATGCCTTGTATTGTCATTATACACATGTACAATGAGTTCGGAGGACCATTCCTTTCAGTGCCGTGCAAAAAAATGTCTAAAAAATATATACAGAAATAAAGAATGTGAAAGATCTGCAGAAAATAAACAATGTATAAGAATATAAAATATATACAGAAAGACTATAGATAATTAGACAGTGGTGGTGATATTGCATTTGTGAATAAGTATAATGTAAATATAAAATATTGCACAGTTATTGTTATAATGCCATTTTATTGCACAGAGATGAGGGTATTGCACAGTTAGAGTCCAGTTGAGTTCAGGGTGGTGACTGCTTTAGCAAAGAAGCTGTTTTTTAGTCTGTTTGTCCTGGCCTTGATGCACCTGTAGCGCCTGCCAGAGGCAAAGCCAGGGTGTGAGTTGTCCTTGATGATGTTTCTCGCTCTGCTGATGCAGCGGGAGATGTAGATGTCCGTCAGGGTTGGGAGGGGGCAGCCGATCATTCTTTGTCGGCTGCCATCTGGGGGGGAAAAAAACAGCTTTAAGTTCATGAGCTGCTATGTTTGCTTGTTGTGTTTTAGGCTCAACGTTCAGTGTGTTGATGACTTTGGGGAAAGAAGCTTTTCATGAATATTAGAATATTTCTGCAGTGTTTACGATCATTTATGCGGCCTGTTTGTCTTCTGTCGTTCCACACCACTATGCCAGAATGTGATGAAAGTCTATTGATACGGGGAATATGTGTATAAAGTGAAACTGGGTTGAGACAAGACAGACACTAGCCTAGGTTTAATATTGCTGCCATATCATAACAAGTCACCATCTGAGCCTTAACCAGAAAGATGTTTATTGTTACAGGATTTGATTGTGGTTGATGCAAAAATGTATACGTAAAAAGTATATTTGCGCGGCATAACTCACCTTTTATATTTTACCACCGACATTTTTTAGAGAAGCTTTGTGAAGGTTGCAGACTTTTTAGACTCTGATGAAAATGCGCACTAACATTTTCATGTGTTATAAACAGTTTTTTTCCTCTCACTCAAATTATTATGGCTCTGTAGGATTTTTTTTTTTTTTTATGCTCTAATGAAGTCAGTTATCTACATTAAAACAGTTCTTTGTGTTTTGTTAGTTTTTTTGTTCATGGCTTTCTCAGATAATGGGTTAATCTTATTTGTCATGATGTGTTTTTATGCTTCATTTAGCATTGTTAAAAACTTGTCCAAGCCTCTGTAAACTAAAGCCAACATTCTCAGGTCTCACTATATCGCTGCTTACCTGCAAGCCTAAAGCTTGAATGCGGAGCACATCCTCCCCTCAGTCAGCTGTCTACAGATCTCTTTATTTGATTGCTCTTTCATACCTTTTTTTGATTTGCTTCTGTCTCTATCTAACCCCATTTTTTGTGGCAATTTTCTTGGTGAATGGTTCCACAGATGGTGCTCCATCCTTCATCCACCTCTTGATTTTTCATTTGGCTCCTCTGTAACTTTACCTTTAATCTTCTTCCCCTTGCGCTTTCTTCCATCATCATCTTCATTCTCAATCTTATCTGGTGAGGCTGGTGCTGAATCCTGACAGCCTCTTATCCCTGTAAATCTATTTATTTATTTTTTCTTGGATTGAGGCTCATTGTACAGGAACTTTTTATTGCTACAGTTTGATTTGAGGTTAAAATCTGATTGGGAATGATATTATCAGTGATTTTACCTTTTTAGAAACTTGAGTTCAGGTGTGTTAGCTTGTCTGTTTAGGCTGTTGATCTATAATTAAACATTGCAACTCATAAATTAAGTAAAGGAGAAAGGCTAAACAGATATCTAAGATTAGATCAACCCTTTTCACTGCTTCCATGGCTGCTTGACACTTTTAAACAAATCCATTTAATATCCAGCTATATTTATGGGTGAAATTATGGACAGAACGATAAAATAGCATCAAACATAACTTAGCATATTTGTTGTGTTTAATTTTTTTTAAATATTTTATTGCAAACCTACATCTTATCAACTGGTTCTGCTTCTCAGTTGTTGCCCACAGATAGATCGACTTCCTTACACCCATCCTTTTCTCCTTTCATCTGCTATAAGCTGAAAACTCCTTTGTTGAATTAAGTAAAAAATGGTTTAAATGAATAAATACACATTTTTTAATCCTCCACATGATTTTTTTGTGCAAGGTGAACCGAGTCTCTCATATTTCTCAGTGTTGGAAAGCTGCATGTTTATTCGGAGTTCTTACACCTAATTGGCTATTGATCTAGAAAACACGAGGCCATGTCCTCCTGCGGGACAGAGACAGTTTATCCAATACCACAACATGAATTAAAAAATATTGAGTTTAGCGCGAACCGACGTGCGACTGCTTCACTCTCGACCTGCGTCTGTTTGCAGGGGGCAGCGCGCTTCCGTCTGGTGTCGACTGATGCGGACGGACATCAGGACCGAACACTGACGAGTGGAAGTGTTACATTCCAGCTCTTCTTCTTCTTCGCCCTCCTGTCCCACATCACCCGCTGTCACGCTGGCAATGTCAAGGGTCCCGAGTCCCCCTCCCCCCGCGGAAATGTCCAGCGGTCCCGTGGCCGAGAGCTGGTGCTACACGCAGGTAACGTGTGAACCGCGCACGTCAGAAGTGACGGTGAAGCACCTCAAGCCCTTACTCTGTCGTTTCTCTTTCACAGATCAAAGTGGTGAAGTTCTCCTACATGTGGACCATCAACAACTTCAGCTTCTGTCGCGAGGAGATGGGGGAGGTCATCAAGAGTTCCACCTTCTCTTCTGGCGCCAACGACAAACTGAAATGGTCTGTTGCTGCTAGAGCTGGTCGTGTTTATTGCAGAAAAATAAACTCTCCAAAGAAACTGACTGGAGGGGGACCTGTTAGTTCATCAGTTAGAAAATTAAACATTTTCTTTATAGTTTTCACTCACATTCAGCTTTAAAACATTTCAACATCAAGTATTTTGAGCCATGTCCTTTAAAGCGTTTACAAATCCGTTACATTTGTTATTTGATCGATTTCAGCCAAGCTAAATCAGATTTATACCAAAGGTAAATGGTGATATTGTGGGCAGGAATGATCTCCCAACAATCTGGAGAAGCCTCTAAATTGTAGACTCTTGCTTTATAACAGGCTCATCACATGCTAACAACTCCATTTGTAGACAGTAGACACGATATTCCAAGAGGACATGTCCTGAATGACAACATCAATTGTTGAGAATGACTGCTAACCCACCTCGTTTGCTTTCTCCACTCCTCTTTAAATATTTGTCTTGCCGTTTGATTAGAAAGCTCGACAGAGATTTTGTAGTTGGAGTTTTTGGCTTATTATTATAGATACGTTTGTCTTTTTTAGATTAATATTTAGTATCTGTAAGTTGTAAAAAGAAATCAAAAACGGAATAAAAAAAACACATTGTTGCCACATTTACACATCATATCAACTTTCCAAAAGTAATATATTAGGAGTAAAAACCTTTTTCATCAGCAGAGCATCTAAAAAGAGAGGGAATAACTGTCTGAACATGTGAAGCTCAAGCAAAAAAAATTTAAACAACAGCCCGAATACTCCAGTTTACAGCCATCTTACATGAGGGGTGCAATAAAAAAATCATAATTAAGTAGAAAGATGCTTTGATCTATATCAGTTGAGTGGGGTGGAACCAGTCTACACACTGTAACAGAATCTCCCAGGATCTCCCTGCTGGATGATTTGATTGGTAGTTTTTCACTACACATACAATTTCTTGTGTAGGCCAGAGATTTCATCTGACCACAGGAGCTTCTTCCTCATGTTTGCTGTGTCTCAACATGTGTTAAATAAAAGCAGCATGAAGGCGTCATATGATTATATTCTACCCAAGAACGATTTTAAAAGCACTAATTTGTATCACTAGAGATTTTAACTGCATATTTTTTGTTGACATCAGGTGTTTGAGGGTGAATCCTAAAGGCCTGGATGAGGAAAGCAAAGATTACCTTTCTTTATACCTGCTACTGGTCAGCTGTCCAAAAGCAGAGGTGCGTGCAAAGTTCAAGTTCTCCATCCTAAACGCCAAGGGAGAGGAGACCAAAGCCATGGGTGAGCAAAACATTGTAGAACTGCAATGTTAATATTGTATTTCCTTCAAATGTTCTACCATTTTGTTTGTCTTAAATCTCCGTTCCTTTTTTTGTGGTCGATCTCCAGAAAGCCAGAGGGCGTATCGCTTCGTCCAGGGAAAGGATTGGGGCTTTAAAAAGTTCATCCGGAGAGATTTCCTCCTCGATGAGGCTAACGGTCTCTTACCGGACGATAAGCTAACGCTCTTTTGTGAGGTATGTAGATTTTCTCAGTTTATCATCACAGGCGGTTCTGCTGTGTTGTGTTTCATTTGCTTATTTATATTTCTCTCTCTCTCTCTCTCTCTCTCTCTC
>JAVLVB010000356.1:986147-998890 GCA_032876305.1 Orestias chungarensis | reverse complement strand
CTTGCTGTATCTAGTCTTTTTAAAGATGGAGGGAAGACAAAGGAGGAGGAGGAGAGGGAAAGCTAGCATTGTAAAGTGGATCTTTGCTGTTTACAATTAAACCCACAGCGCCCCTGTTTTCCTACTCCTCAGCTCTGGCGTAGTGAGTGTTGACGTTGTTCTCTTTTTCCGTGTATCCTTGGACATCACGCTAGTTCCCACTTTGGAGTCTGTTGTTAGGAAGAGCTGAACTTGCCATCGCCAATATGGTCATAAAGCGATCTGGCAAGCCTCGACCCAAACTCGAGGAGACAAGGGCCTCTGATTGAGAGGGCTATGGTTAGAAACTGGAAGCCCAACCCCAAGGAAGACAACCAAGGGCTAGTCATAAAGCAAAGACGGGGAGGAAAACAAATCGACAAAAGGTTCCCAGTGAAACTCGGGATAAAGTTGCACTAACGCCACAGATCAACCCTTGCCGACCCTTAACCAGCAGTAAAACCTAGATATACTGTAGGCAAGCACACGATGGAGCAAGCTTCATGGACTCGAGGCCCAGCTGGACCACCACCAACAATTTCCCTTTAAGAAAACCGGTCCGCAAGTGACGAAAACAACACACGTGCTCGTGTAAAGAGCTGTCCAGGCTTCACCTGCGTGCAATTTTCTTTCCTTTTTTTTATTTTAATAGCAGGAATCAGAAAGAAGAAAGAGAAATTAAGCAATGCACAACTGGATGTCATTCTTGGGGGGTTAGTTCGTCCGCACGCCTCGAGAGAAAAAGCAAATGTCCAAGATGTCTGAAATCCAGCCGGAGACGACGGCGCGTCTAGAAGTGGTTACAGATGTGTAAGACGGCTTCTGTCAGACATGTTGATGTTGTCTCATGACAGATTTAGAGCAGTTTTATTTTTTTGGCTTCCATAGGAAATAGTTCAGACACTCGTGTTTCTGGAGCGTCAAAAGTCGAAGTGAACGAGGAGATGAGATTTTTCTTTGCAGCATAAAGACTAAAGGGAAATGAATTTACAATGAACACGTTTTAATGTTCAGAATATACCAATCTTAGGCAAAAAAAAAAAAAAGATACAAACTCCTGAACCAAGCAGATCATTGTGAAAAGAAAGAACACCCTCTCAGTTCTCGGGTTTTATTTGTTTAAATGGCCGGCTCTTTAACGGGCTCTGAAATTATTTAAACCTAACCAAGGATCTCAGAACTATTTATTAAAAAAGACAATGATGCTGAAATGGTAAACGTTTTGATATAAATAATAATAATTTAAAAAAATCCTCAATATGTGCAAAATCGGTAAAGCCCTCGAATTAAAGGGGTTGTTCTTTGTTTTTCTCTTATTTTGTTTTTAACCAGTACTTTGAAGTTATCGTTTTGCCCTGTTGGAAAATGGTAATGACAGAAGGAACCGTTGTTTTTTTCCTGTAGATATTTCTGAGTTTGAGACGTGACACTTAGCTGTTGCCTTTTTTTTTGGTCCCGAAAAAAATAAACCACAACTATTTTTTATTGAACGGAGCTCTGTTGTCATGTTTTCATGTGAAGTTAAATTGATTTGATGATAAATTCACAAAATGATCACATGCTTATTGAAACCCCTGGCAGGAAGGCTTTAACTAAAATGTATAATTATTAAACACTTACCCCAGGAAAAATAAATCTCTAGGAGAAGCTTAATCTCTAACTAAAGAATTATAAAGACTTTTGTGTCACACAGAATCATTAAGGAATCAATTAACTTCCTCTGATTTTGCTGTAACACTGACTGCTACAGGAGAGAATTCACGAATACGGTCAACAGCCAGTATGTTTTAGTTTTTCTTTTTTACACTTTAATATAATCATACTTTGTTTGATTTGGAGTTAGATTTTTTTAGATCAGTTTGTGGCTCCCAGTAGGATCCCAGCTACAACTTTGTTAGCCGCTTGACCAGATCATCCAGTGATCTGAGTTCTCACTTCACCCGACAGGTTTTCTTATTGGATTTATATTTGTAGATACAGAAATCTATAGTATAAGTTTGATTGGATCATTCAGCAGTTAAAATACTCCTGTCTTATGTTTCCTTGCCTAACACATTTTTATTACAAAGACCTTTAGAAGAGAAACTGGCCCTCAGCATCACAGATCCTGAGTCATACTTTTAGCTTTTATTTAATGCCAAGCAAACCTGAGCCATTTCTTTAAAACTTTGTCCAATGTCGCATAATTCCAGTTAAAGCTTAAGTTTTGTTAATTACGCTCCAAAAGTTTTGATATTTGATTATGTCCTGTAACAAAAATATGGATCCTAATGAGTGTCACATTATTTTTATACCCCAGAGAAACAAAAAAATAATAATTCATACATTTTTCCTCTACTTAAATTTTTAATTAAAATACTACTTTTAACAGTAAAAGACTTTAAAGCTTGTTTTTAAAAGTTAAGCAAGGTACTTAGCTTAAAAAGAAATAAATATATATGGATATTTCATAAATGCTATTTTTATTTTGAAGAAGAAGGCCTCACTTTACAGGTAAGTTTATGCTCATGCATTAGAAGGTAAATTCATATTTTTGCTTGTCTTGTTATAGTAAATTCAGTCAAATTGTAACTATAATGATGCATAAATTCCTAAAATATAATCCTATATCTAAAATTTGCGTATGTTATTTCTTGTTATTCCCTCCTTTCCTTATTGGGGGTGTTTGCAATCTTCTTTCCTTCCTTCCTTCCTCCGTAAACAAACCTCCCAAACAGTACAAAGGTGAGTTTTGAACATGTGGAACTTTTTCATAACCCCATTTTTTCCAAGAAGAAGAATTAAAAAATACTGGAATAGTTAACTAGTTACATCTGTATTAATCAAATATGTTTATTTTCTAATGCACAATGTGGAAAGCAAGGCCTTCAACAATCAAATGCCTACTATCAATAGGGCATACTTATTTTTTTCCCCACCCGCACACATCAATAAATGAGAACCAAAATGTGAGCTGTTCTATCTGTTACGAATCGAATAAATACATCAATTATAATGATTTGTTCAATCTTTCTACCTCCTTCTGATCCAAACGTTTTAAAACCTGGTCTGGTCTCTTGACGTCCCAGGAAGCCACATGCCATCCTCTTTCATTTGATCCTATGTTACACTGAGCTTTGAGAAAATATGGAAAGTTCTGCGGAAGAAAAATATAAAACTCCTTACTCATGCATTTGGCAGGTTCAAGTCTTAGTAGCATGAAATGTGTCAGATCTGCAACCCTGACTAACTGTTTTCTCACATCCAGCTCAGCCCTGAAGGTTCAAAGGCTGGACTTTCCTTTCCGTCTGAAAAAAAAAAAATCAGAACTGGGAAACAGAAAAAATTAAGGCGATAATTTGAGAATTTCCATAAAGAGAGGTCCTTACATTTGTTGCTTCCAACTTCTCCCCGCCTTTCTATTTATATCTCTCCTCAATGAAACCTTGAGAATATTAGAAGCAGGAGGTTGTTTTTAGAGGAAGAACGAGTCTTTCAGACTGAGTCAAAGACATTTGCTTGTTTGCTCATACAACCCCCAAGCTTTTAGAGCTGTTGGGTCTGACTGATATAAACATCACATACGTAATTCAAAGATGTTCTTCAGTCGAGTTACATGTTCCTATACGTTATATAACCAATTGGAAAGAAAAAAAGGCTTCAAGTCAGTTTGGACAGCCCCGATTTCTTCCCTTCTTTTCATACCTAAATGTAAACAAAGTATTTGCAACAGTATCAAACACTATTTAAATGAATACACTTTAGATTTTAAGTAATGAATAATTTTAATTAAAATAACCATGCAATGCTTATATCTCACAAATAATTACATTGAAATTAATGTCTTTTTCTGGTCATTTTATGTTTTGAAAAGGTTACACATTTCTAATTGTGTTTGTTTCTGCTCACTTTATAATTATTTCACATTATAATAAACAAAGATAATTTAAGTAAGCCCATTAATCTGCTTTTAAATGACAATTCCATTAATTAAAGGAAGAAAAGATAGCAAACATAATCTGGTCTGATGTAAAAAGGCAATCGCTCACCTCGTTAAATTATGTCAAACACATTGCGGCCTACCAAAAATTACTCCAGAAGCAAATCAACAACATACCCAGGAGATCACAAAACAACCTAGATCCGCTTCTAAAGCTCTGCTGACCTTCTTAAAGGTCAGATTTCATGATTCAACAAAAAGAAAGAGCCTCGGCATAAATGGATACCACTGAAAAATATCCAAGGTCAAAACACCTATAAAAAACATTTCCCCCCCCAAAAAATTGTGGAAAAATTGGAACTTTTTTCCCACTGTGTGCATCCCGCTGCAATTAGTATAAAACTAACACTGCTGCATTTCAGAAACTGCATCAAACCAACAGACAGAGTTGGTGCTGAATAGTTTGCCATAACTGTTGAAACTGTAAATTCTGCTCTCTAAATATTTAATGAGACTACACAATCTTTAATCCCACTTTTGTTGGGTTATCCAGCAGGTCAATGATCCATGACCCACAGCACATCCGAAGGTTTACCTGTGAATGGCTCAAAAGACAAAACAATGCTTCTGAAGTTGGATGTAGTCAAAGTTTGGAGCGAAATCCGATTCTTTAACTGCGGCTTAACCCAAAGTTAAAAAGTCTCTAATGTGGGTGACATAAATTCTTTAAAGTATAAAGGGCTAAAAATCCTCCACATTGGCAAAAATGTCTTGACATTTTAACACAATGTAGTTTAAAAGCTTTACATGAGTTAAATCCCTATTTATCAACAGCTTTTCTATGTTTTTTACTTTGAGATTTGTTTTATGGTTTGAAATATTGAAGTGTTTACCAAAGTGAGGTTATTTGTGAAAAGGGAAAACCTTTCTGGTCGTCATGCTTTTGTTCTGTAGTTAAATTGAGCTGTACTAGTTGGGTGGAGTTAGAAGGTGTGATTTTATTTTTGGGTAGGCTTAGCAATAGAGTTGTTATCGTTGAGGTTAACAAAGAGGCCTGGTTAAATAATAAATCATAAATGCAGCGACAGAAAGCAGGGATGCACCGATGCATCAGCCAACGTTTGGCTTGTTAAATATCAATAGTAAATGATTCAGTTACACATCTTCATTTTCTAATTGTACATTGTGAGCATAAGAGATAAATATTTTAAAAAACACAAAACAACATTTAAAAAAAACTTGGGGTAATAGAAAATCCAAACTGCAAAATTGTAAAACAATGAAAGCATGATGGTTAAATATCTACAAGTTCATGAATCCACTCCATCAACATATTGTCAGAACAGTCTTGTTGCTTTAAGTTTCACCATTTTCATGAACATAACATTTTTTATTAAATTGCCAACGTTTGAATGTCTTAAACTGTGTCCCCCCCCTGTGAATTTATGAAGAAATCTTTCTTCCTCGTCCTCAAATAGATCCGTGTTTACACTATGGGCAGGTGGGAAGGAACCTGGGAGCTGTAGTCCAGACAGACCTTTTGGACCAGCCTGTAGTCTGTGCTGTAGAAAGACATATAGACACAAATGACCTGGAAAGGTTTAGAGCACATCCAGGTGATGTGGCTCTGGGTTTGTTCTTGGTCACAGGTCTTGGACGGATCGTAATTGCACAGCATCACCTTCTTGCTGCGTTCGGTTTTCTCGTAGTCCACCCTGCAGTTGAACGTCTTGGACCCCTTGGGATGGACCACGCTCTGGCGCTCCAGGTCGAACTCTACCTGCTTCATAGGCGGGACCAGGCTCAAGGACACGTTCCCGACGCCCGTGGAGTTGTGTCGGAAGTAGACGCCAAGAGAGCCGTTGCCGTGATTCACAATCTTCCCCATTATCAGTAGATTCAGCTTCACAGTTTTGATGTTGGAGTAAAACTCCCCCCAGCTGAACAACCTTGACACTTTAGACGATCCTTGAACTTTCATGATGGGCTGGAGCTTTATCTTTACCGATGGGTTGGAGTTGCCTCCAAGGATTTCCCAAAGCCGCTGCTTCGATACAGGATCAGACGGGTTATTGAGGAATTTGGAGTTCTGGATCACACTCCCCGTCTGAAGTCCCCAGATTTTCTGGAGATACTCCCCTTGGGCTCTGTTGAGTTGAAGCGATGCTGAGTTGTTGAAGGTGAAGGTGCTACGAGTCTCATGTAGACAGAGAACCAACTCGAGAGAAAATATAAAGAAAATACAATGAGCCTCTCACGGTGTTTAAAAGAGAGAAAACTGTTTTTAAGAAGTCAATCCTGACGTGTTTAGTTTTAAAGCTAAACCACCCATCACAACACATTCACAATTGTACATATCGACTCAAAGATGTTCCTGCACCACCCCAATACCTTAGATAAATAAACTTTGTAAGAAATGGAGAAACCAATCCGTTTTTGAGGAATTCAGAAATCTCTAGACTTTTTTTCCAGTTGGACATACAGTCTCTGTTCTTGGCAGTTCAAGTTTAACTAAACTTTAATATCCACAAGGGGGCAATTTGTTGCACAAACAGCAGTCAAGGAATAAAAGATGACTCCAGATATTCTGTTCACATGAGAAGGCTGGGATCATTCTGTCTCTCTTTAAGTTGGTAAAACTATTTTAAAATGGTTAATTATTTGGCAAAGGCTTGGCTATTAATCATCAATCCATCATTCCTTAATGTGGATGAGGTCAGTCTAGAAACCTTTCAGCCTATTATAGTCCTTCCAAACCAGGTTGTGATGCCATTGAAACGCTTTTGGAGTTAAAGAATTTCAAGTTAGACATCTTTTATTATTTTATTCAATTGAGCTGTGCTGCAGTAACACTTGCAGTGCGAGTGCGGCAGCACCCACAGCATGATACTACCACTATCGGATTTCAAGAAATGAGATTGACTTCTCCAGTCTTCTCCTACTGTGGCCAAATCCATCTTTATCTTCCCTGACCAGGGATATGTTTTTATAAAAAAAGCATATGGCTTGATGGGTGACAAGACGAAGCTTAAGGCAAGGAGTTGATTTTGTTGCAGGAGCTTATCTCTCACTCGGCTTGGCACCCTCTCAGTCCAGGCTAAAGAAAACCTAACTTTAACATAGACAGTGATACAGCAGCAGCTTGCACTTAAACCTACTCTTGAGTCGTGATTCTTTAACAATCTAAACAGTCTAGATTTCATCTGAGGGTGACAAGTTTGGGTCAGATAGTTTCAACTTTGACACTAACGGGAGTTCAACTAAGACAAATATGATGTCTAATTTTTGATTAGAAAAAAAAGGACAGACAGAATATTGTCAGAAGCTTTTTAAATTCACTTTCTATGCAACCTTGTGAGGGTGTTAAATTTAAAGAGGCCTGCTTGCATTTTATTTTGCATGTGTAATTTTAAATGTGTGGGTGAGAAAAAGTCCACAATGAATGCAAACTCCTGCGCCTGGTCCTGTTATTGAAAGTATCATTGCAAAACTTCAAGTTACCATGATATTTATGCCAGTAATGAGTCTGTGTGAATCCTCACCTGAAAAAACTACCTTGAAGATTATGTTCCACATAAATTATCATCAAATTTCTGGAAAAGTAACTTTGAACTTGTAACACTTGCAAATTCATGCATTTTTATATTATATATAATAACAAACCCTTTAGAGTGTAGTTACACCCACTGAATGATTTAATTAGCTGAGAATAGCTGCAGATGCCACTAACTTACCCTCCCACAGTTGTTGAATCTGTTTAAAAAGATTTCACTTACCAGAATCATGCTTCCACTCAGTAGAAACGAAGCAAAGCAGCGCCGGGAGAACATCTCCATTGTTCCAGGTGTGAATGACATTTATCTGAGTTTCATTCAGGGTATGTGACCTTCAGTTGAGCCATGCATGAGGTAATCAGCTCTGGAGCCAACACTGGAGCAGAAACCCTTCTGTTCTGCAGCTGTCTGCTTGCAGTAGCTCCCAGACTGAGAGCTTCTCTCAGCTCTGGAGGTTTTCATCATACTGTATAGCTCTGTCTTCCCCACCTCCCCCTCTTTGTCTCTTACACTAATGTTTCCTTCTTGAAACAGCATCACATTTTTAAGACATTGACCTTTGTGTCTCTGTTTCACCTTAAATCTTAGGTTGGTGTGTTTGAAATGAGCAGGTTGTTACTTCATTAAAAGTCGAATTAATTTATATGTGAAAAGAGGAGGCCACACAGATTTGAATAAAATGCTATAAAATGGTGCCATCTGGTGGCCAGAAGCAAATCAGCAGTGTGAGCTCTTATTGAACAACTGGGCAAAGGGCTAAGAAGATATAACAGGGGACAAATTAGTTACTTCTCATCTCCTTGACGGAAAAATCTCCATATAAACAAACTTTTTTAAAGTTTTTTAGAAATGCTTCAAATACTTTATATATTTTATGATTATGTATCTAATACTTTTATGAATTAATGATACCCGTACTTTACATTTACACTTACATTTACATTTATGCGTTTAGCAGACGCTTTTATCCAAAGTGACTTACAAAAAGAGGGTTTAACATTGAGTATAATTTGTAAATACTCTGCCCCACTCTGAGTAACTGAATGAAGAACAAAAATGCACAACATACAGAGTAAATAATGTTAGACAAGGTCATATCTTTCTTTGTTCTGGAAGAGACGATTTGTAAAATAGTTTCTTCTACTTGGATTTGTTATTTAGTAAATATTTATTGTTTTTATTTCATTTTAAATTGCTAATCAGATCTAAGTACTTGACAAAACAGGTGTGGGAATATCTTGGTTAATTTTTTACTTTTGCTAGTACCGACACATTCAGAGCATGCTTGATGCAAGGAAACAGTCAAGAATAAGTTGTATGTTTGCAGCTTTCTTAATATACAGCATCAGTTTACATCATCAAACTTAAAAAAAAAAAACTCTGTGTTGATTCATTGTTCGCCACCTTTACACATCATAAATTTGAGAAAAACAATAGTTTAATCCAGTAAAATTCATGATTTAGCAGAAGGAATTGATTTCAGAGCATGTGCACTTTGTAGTGCATTAATCTTTGCTAGGCCCAAGTAGGATTATTAATGTTTGCCTTTTCAATTTACACTTAATATTGCTCAACTATGGGGAAAACAATTCTCAGCCCCTCTAAACATAGGATCCCTCTCTGATGCTACAACCTAACCTGCGTTCATCAGAGAGCTTTAACATGACTCGCTCCCTTTTGCTCATATTTGAGTTCAATGTGTTGATTTATAACAGCTCGCTGCAAAAATATTCCAGATGCCTTCAGTTAAGACACTGCAATCTATCAGAAATATGAACATCATAAAATTATAAAACGGACAGACATAATTCAAAAGAATTCCCTGGGCACTGCAAACTGAAAATACACTTCTCAACTATCCAAAGGGCTTTGCTTCATTCAGACACTCTTTCGTTTTTTAGAAAAGAGAAATCCTTCACCTGTCAGCCCTTCCAATTCATTCTAATTCAAGATGATGGTTTATTTATTTATCTTATGGTTAAATAGTACAATAAAATAATGCGATGAGACTGTGACAAAGAAAAAAACGAACACAGATCAACTTACCAACACGACTGTCAATCAGTCTGTCATTAACATTTAATGAGCTGATAACAACGTCAGAAGGGTTTTTGTTTGCATTCCAGTTCAAAGACAGTCACGATCCATGGCAGTGATCGTGAAAAGAACGATGACGGCTCAAAGTCATCTTGTGCGGGGATTTTCCGCATGTTCAAGACTGTTGTTATTACCCCTAATTTCCGAGCAATATTTCTGGGACTTCCTCCACGCCCAGCTGCTGACTTTGCAGTAAATCATTCCCTGAAAATAAATGAAAAGTATCATATCATCAATGTTCGTAATAAAAATTTTTTCTGGATTTTGAAAATATTTAAACCATTGGCCATTGTTTTAAAGATTATCTGCAATATGACTCAACTTCTATGTCAGCAAAACTGTTGCCCATAGGTTTCACTTGGAAAAGCTTCCTCCAGCTGACTTACCTTCATCTTGTACTTCAGATCAAATTACATATTTTGTTGTTAAACAAACAAATACTTTACAAAAAAAAAAACTAAATTTAAAAACAACAATTTGAACAAAAATGTATGCTTTTTTGCTGTTACTGTAATTTCTATGCTTCTTAGGTCTATAACCAACTTCCTGAAAAGCTGACATAAGCAGAAACTGTAGGATCTCTTAAATAACCATACCTCACCCATACAGGCCAAGGATTGCTTTAACATTTCAAACCTATCCCAGCTCTTACTTGCTTATCATTTTTTCATTTTAACTTTTTAGAATATGTTTGTCTCGTGTTTTAAGTGATTCTTGGTTTGTGTCTTGTATGTTCTGGCTCTACAACTTAATTTGTTGCTAAATGATAGAAAACAATATGAAAACAAAACAAGAAAACAGGAAAATCCATCAATTTTACAAAACTGGTGCTATTTTTTTCTTACATTAAAAAAGGTTTCCATAGTTACAGCTGACACCAGCAAACAAAATCTGGACTTTTTTATTTAAGACTTTTATTACAGACACACCTTACTTGTGCCTGACCTAGATGGACCTGTCTTTGCTTTCATTTGCCAATAAGTCTTTCTGGTATAAAGTCAACAAGATGTTTAAAACATTCCTGAGAGACTTAAGTCAGCAGTCACATATTAGCCCTAAAAGGTTTGTTTGAGGTTTGTGCTCAAACTGGAATGTCCACAATTTTTCTCAGCAATTGCAAAAGCTTCCTCCAGCCAACTAACCTTAATCTTGTACTTCAGATCAAATTAGATCTGTTGTTTTAAAACAAAAAACATGCTTTAGAAAAAAAATCCCAGAAAGAATAGGAGTTACTTTCAAGATTTGTTATTTTTTTCATTTAACTTTTTAAATAATGTTTGTCTCATGTTTTTATGCTTTTAGGTGATTCTTGGTTTGTCTTTTTCATACTCCGGCTGTTAAACTTAACTTGTTGCTAATAAATGGAAAATGGTACGAAAACTGGAAAATACATCAATTGTACAAAACTGGTGCTATTTTTTCTTTGTACATTAAAAAAAGGTTTCCATAGTTACAGCTGACACCAGCAAACAAATATATATATATATTACCAATTGAGGGGCCACCTTATGGTTAAATAAAAACACACCAATGCAGGCCACTAATACATAACTTTCTGCTGCAAAAGCTAAACTAAGCTTTACACGTTTAGTGTGTTATCATTTATATTGACTATTGCCTTTTTAACTGTACTTTACCATTCCTAATTCTAATTCCTAAATCCCACTCACCCAGCACACTCCCTTTTTATCCGGCTCCCCTTTTCTGAATATTTTGCGTATTACATTCTATTTTATTTATTTTACTTCTTTTAACTTTATTTTATCTTTTTTAATATTAGCACTTGGGTGGAACTGGACAGTGAGAATAAAATTTCGTTCCCCCTCATGTACCATGTGTTGAAATGACAATAAAGTCTCCTTGAATCAAAGAAATAACTGTAAAAAGACTATTTTTTTTATATAAAATACAATATCTTGTGATGTATGAACATGTACAAGAAGTAGTTTTCAATCCAAACAGTATTCATGTTCATGGCCCTGACGAAAGCATGCATTGAAACATTTACTTTGATTCAGCATACAAGAACTTTATTTAAATTAAAATATTATGACTGCAACAAACAAAAACAAAAAAACTATATACAACTAAGAAAATATTTTAACAAAGTGCAAAATAGGTAGCCATTTGTAGACTTTCTCATTCTCTTGCCACAAAATCCTGTAACATATGTATGGTATAAAACTATAAGACAACACTTCACAACCGGCTCTATGCAACATTGCCTTTTTCGAGAATCACAGAGATGAAGTAAATGCAGATGCCAGAGTATTTGGCAAAGAAAAATGTCTGCACACAAAACAGTAGGCAGAGTTTTTACTTTGTGAGTACTCAAGCCATGGGTGCTGTTTTTACCACTCGCCTTTGAAGGACCTCTTCCTGTCGCCTTGCATGATTTGTGAGAAAATGCTGAGATGAGGCTGTGAAGGACCTGCTGCTCTGGACTGTGAAATGTCTGTAAAATATAAAGAATCATGATAAGCAGTTTTTAAAAGGTTTTATGCAAAATGACAAAGTGAAAATGTGATCCATATTTCAATGTTACTTAAAAAGAAGGAAGTCATTATGCTGTGTGAACCGAATAAGAAAACCTCACAACATAGCTGAAGGTCCAGGTGGAGCAGCATGTACAACATTATGAGGCTCTCTGTCGTCAGTGTCACCTGAAGCAGTAAAAAACAAATCATTACACACATAGACTGAATGTGGACAGATTAGCGTTTTCTATGTGTTCACATATAAATATCATACACAATTGGACGATGTTTTTATTTGTTTGTTTTTTATAGTAAATTAACTGAAGTATGAGAGAGAGTACACAACAACTTCAAGTAACTTGTTCATGAATTACACTTGAACTTGACATACCAGGGTCAGTAGGTGGAGCTCCAGACAATGGCCACACACACACAGGCACACACACACACACACACACACACACACACACACACACACACACACACACACACACACACACACACACACACACACACACACACACACACACACACACACACACACACACACACACACACACACACACACACAGGGAGGAAAAGAGAATAGAGAGCAGAGGAAAAAACTATTACATTTGGATGTTTTGTCTTATTGTTGTAGTTTAAACATTTCATATAACCCCGTTAAAACAAACACTT
>JAVLVB010000356.1:957145-976132 GCA_032876305.1 Orestias chungarensis | reverse complement strand
CTTTTACAAGACCTTTGTTGAGGTGGATCAACACAATTAATTTGTTTTGTTTTTTAATATATATAATAGTTTCATTCTAATAGTAATTATGATATATAATAGTTTAATTATAATATTAAATATATAATAGTTTAATTATTATAGTAAATATAATATATAATAGTTTTATTATAATAGTAAATATAATATATAATAGTTTAACTATTATAGTAAATATAATATAAAATAGTTTGGTATAGTAAAAATCAAATCTACATGATGTTAGCTAAGAAGAAAATCATTGAAGGTGTTTAAAAAAAAACTTGTAAGCATTCTGTCTTTAAAAAAGAAAATGCATCTATAGAGTTAGTGTGTAAGACCTCAGAACTGTTTAAATCAAACTATGGAGCATGTTTCTGTTATTTTGCCTTTATTTCTGCTTTGGCTTCCCACTATGCTACTTTCTCCTTTTGTCCCATCTGCTTTAGTTGCTGTTATTCCAACCATGTTAACTCTCTTAGTGTTCTTCCCTCCATAGTAGCTACACCTGGTCTGGCGTTGTGTTACCTTAGACAGCTTCTTGGAGGAGGACATCGGCTAAAATGCTGCCAGCGACGTTCTACCATTGCTGCTTTAAACGTTGTTTTTTTCAGATTCTAAAACTAACGTGCAGCAAAACAAAACGTATTTATATAATATCGGTACCAAAACTTCAATAAAATATTTATCTACAATTAATGTTATGAACATCCTTAAATAGCTTTAGTACTATACTTATATACTTGTACTCATTGGGAGGAACTTCACCAAATATTCTGAAACTAATGTGCAATTGGCACGTTGTCATTTTATAGGTAATCATGCTTAACTTCTGTTAAATAAGGATTGAAAGCCTTGCAGTTGACCATGTCTTAGCCATAAAGGCCAAGGATTGCTTTAACATTTAAAGTTTGTCTTAGCTCTTAGTTGCTTATACATTTTTTAAACATGGTTGCGTCTTGTTTTAAAGGTTTTAGTTGTTCCTTTATTCGTCTTGAGGATGTATCTTCAAAGTGGATGTGTTGCTAGTAAAAAGAAAACAATCAGAAAAGTAATATATCAGTTTTTACAAAACTAGTGCTGCATTAAAATTTTTTTTCCAAAATTAAAGCAGACTCCAGAACAGAGAATTTGGGTGTTCTTATCTAGGAGCTTCATTATAGCCACACCTTATTAGTGCCTGACCTAGACCAGCCAGTTTTTGCTTTTAACTGTCTAAAGTCTTTCTGGCATAAGGTTAACAATTTGATTAAAACATTCTTCAGAGACTTAAGTCCACAATCACATCTAAGCGTTTATGTTTTTTTTTAAAGGTTTGTGCTTAAAATAGAATGTGCGATATTTTCTCAGAAAATGCAAACTGTATTTATATAATATTAGTACCAAAACAAAGCCAACGTGTGGAATATTCCATGAGATTTACTGAGGAAATTAATACGTTGTTGATTGGTTGAAAAACACTTCTCTCATGTTGAATACTGAAAAGGCACTGTTTTCATTGTTTATTTATTTATATATCTTTTAACAAACAAATGAAATATTACAACATGTCAAAAAATGTATGTAAAAGGAGCAGAAATAATAAATAAAATTAATATACCCATTTATTTTTAAACATGATTTTGTCAGCTTAATAATGTAACACATTTTTGCTTTACAGGTAACACTACTCACCTACTTGAAATATGTTAAGGCCAATATCACCCTCTATAATGACCTGATTACGCTTTAATTAAACTCAAACGAACAGACACGCAAATGAAGAATCATTCTTTTGTTAAGAGGATTATTATCTTCCATGGTAAAGTGCTATACTCCTCTGATAGAAGTTCTTTTTACCTTGAAATCTACATGGTTTTGACCCTAAAAACAGTTTTACCCTACCTACTTTATTTCTTCTTCTTTCTCCAAACAGTGTCCAAATGCAATCAAATGTAAATGTAGATGTCAGACTTCCTGAATTTGTTAAAACAAGTCTCTAAGATAGGTTCTTACAGCATTGACGCAACATTCAACCCAGGCGAATATCTCTTTTACAAATCTTGGAGAACCAATGTTGATTAACCTTTAGGATTGCTAGTTTATTGGTTCACAGCCCCTTTTTTATGATTAGAGTGCTATGTTGGTCCTGATAAGATCAACTAATAGAGGTAGATAAAAGATGTAGATAAAATATGTCATAGACCACTGCTCCGTGCAGATGAGGAGTTGATAAATGTAGATGCTTATTTAGAATAGACCATTACTTCTCTCCTGTACTTTAGATAAAATGGTTGAACTGTGTCCAGTATTGTTATTCGATATATTTGGGTACTTTGCAAATCTCTTCTGTAGTAATAAGAACAAATTGTGAGAGGAATAAATATTTTTTCAACCTTTTTAAAATGTAATTACACACATGGTATCAGTTGAGCTCACCTCCCTTCTAACGAATTCTAACGAGAGAATGTTCCTTAATTGCTCTGCATGCCAAACGTCTTTGTACAGGAAATTTCCTCTTAAATGATATTCCCAATAACTTCACATATCATAAGTGCTCAGTTTAATGACTGTGATGTTCATTTTGGGAACACCCATTATAAAGTTTATGAACCAGTTAAAACATATTGCAGCTTCCCATACCATAATACTTCCCCCACAGCCAAATTACTGTTTGAATAGTTTTTTTGTGTTTACTTACTTGTGTCTAAAATTCTTAGACTAAATCAAAGACTTTTTCTTTTCATCACTAGGTGTAGCATTAGATACACAAAATCAACACTTACATTCTTTTTCATTCCTGTGTGTTCATGTTCCTTCCCACACACATAGCCAATTAGATTGCAGTTTAAGTCCATCCCATTGTATAGGGCGTGCTTGCCCAAGAGTATAAATATGTATTGCACTCTAATTACTCTATCCGTAGTGTTAAAGCGTGCTGAATACAACAGGTAAGCATATATGCTAAAAATAATTGTATTTTTTCACATTTTAATGTGGGTTGGTTCCCTGTCTGATTAATGTTTTTCCTGTGTTGGGGTAGACAATTGAAGTTGTCTGAGAAATTCTGACCTTTGACATATCTCAATTTTAGCTAAGGTGTTCAGTTTGTAAATTACAAAAGTGATAAGACAGGGTTACGCTCAATGGTGAACCGCATACAACTGTAAGTTCTGTGTAGAAGCTTGTTGATTGGATCCTCACTCAAGCACTATGCTATTCACCCAATGTGGTCAACACGTGTAACAACTTTTCAGATGTCAGAAAACATTTTTAATAAATAGAGAATTTTGAACTTTGCGTGTTGGTCTTTGTACTGGATAAATCCATAGAAGAATAGAGGAAAAATGTTCCAAAGGATGTGACAGACAAGGTGACAGAGAAATTTGTGGAGTCGGTAACAGAAATGTAGGAGAGGGGAATCTCTGGTGAATGTGTTAGGTTTTTTAAATAAGTTCATGAAGCCTAAATCTTTTGAAAGAAAAAATAAAACAAACAATCAAGAAAAGTAAGACTCAGTAAACCATAGCAACAAACAACTTATGCATATATAACAATAACAACAACATGTGAGACAGCTTTCAATTCTGCTGTTGTTCAAATCCAGGCTGAAAACAGCCTTGTTTAGGGTTAGGGTCAGGGTAGCAACTGAGAATATTATTACTATTATTATTATTATTATTTTATTTTATTTTAATTTAATTTTATTTCTTTTAAATTCTAAGTTGATTTTATTGTTTCATTTTCTGCTCTTTTTACCTATGTAAAACATTTTGAATTGTCTGTTACACAAAAATGTGCTATACAAATCATCTTGCCTTGCCTTACATTGCTGAAAAATACACTTTACCAGTTAATACGAGGTATATTTTTGGCCCTGTAAGCTCAACATAGTGTACGGAAAGTACTGTACGCTAAACATGTGTTTGTGTATATGTGTAATCTGTGGACATGCATTTGCTACACTGAGGGGAAGTACAATCCATGTGGGAACCAAGTGCTCTTTATGTCACGAAAGCCTGGTCCTAAATACGAAGTTCTGTTTTTGGGTTAGATTACAGGTTATGGACAACTGCTCCTTAAAATTATTGAAACCCATCCAAAACTGCAGCCAAGCTGAAAAAAGGGCTAATTAAAGTTCAGTTGTCCAAGCAATGCCGTTTTGAAATATGAAATTAAGTGGCTTCTTCGATCCCCGTGCACAAAATACCTTACCTGTCTCTGTCAGGGGCGGAAGTGACTCACCTTAGATGGACTCGTTTTATAGGACAGCAAGTCCAGTCACATCACAAACACGCCCATGACCAATCCCAAAAAAGTTCTCATACAGGGGGAGGAGAAGCTGCCAGGTTTTCTTGGGAAAAATGGTGAGACAGCAAGATGCTGAGAACAAAAAGACAGGGCTTTGTCAGGCAGCTGCGACAATAAGAACTGATTTTGGCAGTTCGGCCAATAAGAATTGCATTATTGTCTTCACAGCAGCTTCCCGTCTTCTTCTTTTTGTCACAACCACCCTGGAAAACTTGTTAACACTAGGACAGTCTTAACAAGTTTTCCGAGGCAGTGAGGAAGTAGCGTGTCTTATCAATCTGCAGGATCTGTTGGACAAAAACGTTGAACTTTGACTGCTGTGTTCTGCTCGAATGAAAAAGTGATATAATCACTGTGTTATAGCATATTTTTTAGAGACCCCAGATTAAATGAAAGAAAGGACCTAAAGAGAGAAAATAAAACATAATTTAAACCTAAAAAGCTATAATGTGATCTTGCTGAGTAAACATTGCTGTGATAAATTATGATAAAACACCTGTTTATTCTTTCAATACAATATACTGGACAAAGGAGGATATTTGACTCGTGCGGGGTGTCACTGTATAAAATGGTGGTACAGCTTGCTGCTGTTTTTTAGGATTTTTTCACACTGTTGAGGCACTAAGAAACATGTAACAAGGGTTTTTCTGTGACAAATTAAATATAGTTTTGTTTGCCTGAAAAGGAAAAAAATGCATTCAGAAAACATTTATTTGTGGGTGAATATGTTTTTAAGCATTTCTCATAATCAGAATGTTTCAGATGTTTTTATTATCTTTTTTGATCAGGTTGGACTTTTGAACAATGGCAAGTAAAATCCTCCTGCTTGTATTGCCTCTGTCAGTTTTAAGTAAGTATCCACTTATGTCAATCTTAAATTAATGCATCTAAAAAACATGAAAACTATAATCAGTGTTACAAATTTTCTACACAGTAGTTAGCACAACTTTAGCAAACTCTTATAAATCAAGGCACTGTATATATTAAAAAAATGAATTGAAAGAAAAGAAAAGAAAATTAAGATAGTATATAAAACAGAAAAACAAATAGAAAAATTGCATGTAAAAAAGTGAATTAATAAAAACAAGTTCAAACTTATAAATCATTTAAACCAAGTCATCCGTCCATCCATCCATTTTCAAACCCGTTATTTCTTATGGGGTCATGATGGTCTGTTGGTGCCTATCCCAGCAGTAACTAATAAATCATCATACACTAAATTTCATAAAAATGCCATCTAGTATTACCATTAACTAATTATTGCCTTATTATCATGTTCAGTGATATCTGTTTTTTTTTTTAGGTGGGGTGACAATCCATGCTCAAGGTAAGCTGAAAGTTTTATCAATGTCTGTCTGCTCATCTGTCAGAACATAGAATATATCCAGAAGTAGAGGATGTTTTAATCAGGTGATCTCTCTTGTACTTAGATCAACCCCTCTACCCAATTACTGGAACAACAAGCTCTAAATCAGATGATGGAAGCTCCCCTGCAATTTCACTCCTACAAGCCTTTAAATATTTTGGCCGGTCTTACTCTCAGATTTATGTATGTTTACCTGAGTTCTTTACTTCTATTCACTTCCCTTTTTAATTATGAAGACAAACTACAAATATTGACAAAAAAATCTATAAATAGACATTATTAATTTGAGCACAATTTTTATCTAGGTAAACCACAACGGACATCTGACCTTTGACGACCCATGGAACGGATTTGCTCCTCAACAGTTTCCAATGTATGAAGACAGAGACATCATTGCTCCATTCTGGACCGATTTAGACAATAGAGGCAATGGTGATATTTACTATGATCAATATGATAATGGCTCTATTCTCCAACAAGTTACACAGGACATCAACACATATTTCCCAGCAATTAACTTTCAGGCCAACTGGATCCTTGTAGCAACATGGCATGAGGTTGCCTATTTTCCACTGACGGGAACAGTAAGTGATATACTTTAACCACTACATTTATTTGATTTATAATGTGAAATAAATATTTATTCTTCAGTTGTTTTCTTATTTAAGTACATTTATTTTCCCCAGCAAACAACCTTTCAGGTAGTCTTGACAACTAATGGGCAATACTCATTTGTGCTGATGAATTATGGGTCCATAGCCTCCACAATAAGGTCTATACAGGTTGGTACCACTTAATGTCTAACTATAACATGTATTATTTGATTTTTCTTTTTTGAAAATAGAGAAGTAACCTACATACTTTTGCTCATGTTATTTCCAGGCTGGATATGATACAATCAATTCCTCTCACCACTTCACTATCCCTGGATCATTCTCTAATAATGCAAGTGGTGACAATTCAGTTTTCAGCCTGGACAGTAATGTCAACGTACCTGGTCGCTGGGCTTTTCGTGTAGATCATGGTTCAAGTGGCTGTACTTTCAATGGTAAGAGTAGATGATCACCAATGGTACTTCTTTTTTATGATGAGCACATGTATAAGTGGACAGAGGGACAACTCCAAACTGTGTATCATTGTAGAACAGCAGGTGTATTAAATTTAGTGTGCTTAAATAACAGCTGTTTAATTTAATTCTTTCTCTTTTTTAACTTTCAGGTCTGTCTGTTCAACTTGGTGACTCTTTCTGGAGTGACAGCACTTGTGCACAGAGATGCACTTGCACCAGTGAAGGACTGGAATGCTCCGGTGACCCCTGCACCTTTTCCCAAATCTGTCGGCCAGCTGCATTTCAGTACTCCTGCCAGACTGTCCAAAGACGTTCCTGTATCATCAGTGGGGATCCACATTACTACACCTTTGACAACAAGGTGTTTCACTTCCAAGGCACATGCACTTATGTTCTGTCAGAGCAGTGTCAGAATCAGCTGCCCTACTATAGAGTAGAGGGAAAGAATGAGCATCGCGGGAGAACTCATGTTTCATGGACTCGACTTGTCAAAGTCTTTGTTCATAATGAAACTATTGAGCTTGTTAGGGGACATCATGGTGAGGCTAAGGTAAATAGAAAGTTGTGACTTGCTAGTACATGTTCTGCACATTATTTGTTTTGTTTAAATATATCAGTATTTCTTTGACATTCTTACAGGTCAATGGAATCTTTGCAACAGCTCCATTTTCTCTCAGAAATGGCTCCATCCAGGTTTATCAGTCAGGTTTCTCTGTTATTGTCAGCACCGACTTTGGTTTGCTGGTGTCTTATGACATGTCTTCATATGTCCGGATAAGTGTCCCCTACACTTACATGAATAACACATGTGGGCTCTGTGGAAACTTTGATAATCACACACAAAATGACTTTAGGACCCCTGAAGGTGAAGTGGTGAATTCAGATGTTGTTTTTGCCAACAGCTGGAAAGCTTCTGCTGATGATGATGAGCCTGGCTGTGAGCCTCAGTGTGAAGGTCTAGACTGTGCTGGCTGCACAGCAGCTCAAACAGCGCTGTACAGAAATTCAGCCCACTGTGGTATTCTTGAAAACAGTACAGGACCATTTGCTGCATGTCATCAACATCTTCCTCCAGGATCTTTTGTAGATAGCTGTGTATATGATCTATGTGCTGGCGATGGGTCTCAACCTTATCTGTGCCAAGCATTAAATGTCTACTCAAGTCAGTGTGAACAACATGGTATCCAGCCACAAATTTGGCGAAGTCCTGGCTTCTGCGGTCTGTCTGCCTGTCATTCACAATTATTTTAAAATATGTGTTGTTCAATGTGTTAAATAATACTTTTTCTCATTTCTAGAGATCTCTTGTCCAGCAAATAGTCACTATGAAGCCCAGGGTACAGGATGCCCACCCACATGTGTCAACAATAATTCCACCCACAACTGCCCCATCCCTGATCAGGAGAGTTGTCTCTGCAATTCTGGCTACCTTCTCAGTGGTGCGGTGTGTGTCCCTCAGGCTGAATGTGGCTGCAGGTTTGAGGGTCACTACTACCACTCAGGAGAAACAGTCATACTGAATGCAGACTGTGGGAGGCGCTGTACATGTAGCTCTGGCTCTATGAGTTGTAGTCCATACAGTTGTGGTCAGCATGAGTCGTGCAGAGTGGTGGAGGGTGAGTTGGGCTGCTATCCCAACCCTCATGGCACCTGCTCTGCCTCTGGAGATCCTCATTACCTCACTTTTGATGGCAAGGCTTATGACTTCCAAGGAACCTGCCGTTATGTTCTAGCAACAGTTTGCAATGATACTGATGGGCTTAACCAGTTTTCTGTCAAAGCAAAAAATGAGCCATGGTTTGGGCTGCCAGTTTCCATCACAGCCAAAGTTTTTGTTGATGTCTTGGGTTATCAAGTACATATGTCCAGAGGCAATTGGGCAACAGTGGAGGTAAGTCAGTGTTTGTTCTTACAGAAGACTGCTGAAGATGTTTAGAAACTGTCTGAAGTAGACTGCAACTGATCTTTAAGCCAAAACATTTATTCCATGTATATTAGTAAATCATGTTCAGCTCTTAAATGTCTGCATCACTATGTATGATGTGATGTGTATCAATTAAATACAGTTCTCTTCCACAGGTGAATGGAATCACAAGAAACCTGCCAATTCACTTCAATGGTAGTTTGTCTGTTTTTAGAAGTGGATCCCAAATATTTGTTGATGCAGACTTTGGACTGAGAGTCAAGTATGATGGAGGGAGCACAGTGTCCATATCTGTACCCCCAAACTACAGGTAGCTAATTTACTCTTCCGTACAAATGAAATTTTAATTTATTATATTTTTTAATTGTACATTGTTATATTTAAGGGGTCAATAATATGGTACAACTATAGCTAACAAGTAAACTCGCTAGTAATTAAAAATGCCAGTTCAAACATGTTCTTAGGCAGTTCTCATACATAATTCTTATATAGCATTTCAACACTGTAAACTTTTCTGTTTTATTGCCTGTGATTGAGCACATCTCAATATTGATGATCTCAATCTTTAGCTGAATAAAAAATGTTCTGTCTTATCCTAATCAGTGGAAAAATGTGTGGACTTTGTGGAAACTTCAATGGAAATCCAAATGATGAGTTCCACACCCCAAATGGATTAAGGGTCAACAATGCAGATGTTTTTGGTACAGCCTGGAAGGTTCCTGGAAACTACAACTGCACTGAAGGCTGTGGGACATCATGCCCACAGTGCAATGACGACCAATCTGCTAGGTCTCAGTGTGAGGTTATTCAGGCAGCTGACGGCCCCTTCAGTTTCTGCCATGAAGTGGTTGATCCAGCCCCGTATTACAGTAACTGTGTATATGATGTATGTGTGTCGGGAAGCAGTGATCTTTTGTGTATGGCTCTTGAAACATATGTCAGTGCCTGTCAGTCTGCTAATGTCCAAGTCTATCCATGGAGACAAAACACCACCTGTAGTGAGTATAGAAGGCACTGTGCCATTAAAGTAATTAATGAAACAAATCTTTCAAAATGCAGTTTTTTAGCTTAAACTTGTTTTAACACAGTGTTCATTTTCTCCTGTCATATAAAGGAATTGAGTGCCCAGCTAATAGTCATTATGAACTGTGTGGAACAGACTGTGGCAACGCATGTGCCAGCGGCATTGATGCCTCTTGCGGCCATGCTTGCTCTGAGGGATGTTTCTGTGATGACGGCTTTTTCAGGAGTGGAACAAGCTGTGTCCCTGTGGAGAACTGTGGTTGTGTGTATCATGGCTTATACTTCAATGTAGGTCATTTCAAGTCACTTTTTCCTATTTATGAAGATTTTTTCAAAAGTATGCATGATCTGGCTCAGAACAATGCTTCATAAGTGGCTTTGATTAAATGAAGACCATTTTAATTTTAATGACAAAATCACAAACATAGTGAGTTGATAGAAAAATTTAAAATAATCAGAAAAATGGCAAGAAGAATTGTGGTCTTGGGCCTTAGTTGCCTGTTCTCTACTTTTCTGTGTCTGTGTTTCTATGCGTTAGCAAGTGTAGTAGTGTAAATATGCCCATGGTGTCAAGTTCTTTGAATAGCCAGGGTGACTAAAGAACTCCAATATAAATTCAGTAAATTTCTATTTGAATACGTTCCAATGTTTTTGATATCATGTTTGGTAATTCTTCCAATAAGAAGTGAAAGGTTTAATAAGATATAAGTGATAAGAAAATAAGACTTGGCAATAGGGAATCATAAAACTGATGCTACATAATTGCAGTTTTGCAAGAATGATTTGAAATTGAGAAGAGGCATATAGTAATGTAATCCTTATTGCCACAAGCATAATTACTTTTTGTTGCAGTTTAATATTTTGACTTTTCTCTCCCCTTGAAGGCCGGTGAGTCCTTTTGGACAGACGGTTGCTCCCAGCATTGTGAATGTCAAGCACCAAACATCCTGATTTGCAATCCCGCATCTTGCACTCCTGCACAAGAGTGCACCATTAAAAATGGCCAGCTGGGTTGTTATGGTATGATGTCTACCTGTACTATATGGGGTGACCCACACTACCTAACCTTCGATTGAGCCCTGGCTCATTTTCAGGGATCATGATCCTATGTCATCACAATGAGCTATTGAGAGGTTGTATATGATGTTTATGTATACACTGATGTATTTGAATCAACAGAGACTGACCCCTGTGAACAGCTGGACTGTGCCGAATATGAGTGGTGTGGTAACAAAGATGGAGTATACGGCTGCTTCTGTGATGAACACAATCATAGACACAACAATGGCAGCTTTGGTAAAAGCAACGTCTTTAAAACTTTCTCTTCTTCATATGAAGAACTTAAGTAATATTTCTGCTGACATTGTTTGGCACAGTAAAATGGGATTTTTTGGTGTTTTACTGTTGGTATTCTGGAACACAGTCTTCATTTTTCTACATCAAGTGGTTTAATTAGCCACTAAACCTCAAAATATGTTTCTGTTTCTGTTGAGCAGACGCAAACTTGATATGTGCCAACAGTTCTGGCATCATGTCACTGTCTCGCTGCCAGCTGTTTGAAGCTGGCTTCCACTCCAGTGCTCTCCACCTCCAAGATGACTCCTGCAAAGGGACTCTGCTAGATGGACGACTAATCTTCCACTTTGACAATGACAACCATTTGTGTGGGACAGCTCTTAGTGTAAAGTCGAAAAAACCTTCTTTAAAGGTTTAATGTTGTTACTTAATTTGACTGATATCAGTTTTTCTCACTCTTTAGAGCAACGGAACTCACTTCATGTATGAGAATACCATTAAGGGGAATGTGGATATTCATGGAGGAATAATCAGCCGTGAGAGGATCCTTCATCTGCGTTTCTGCTGTGTTTACCCTCTGTCTAATGCTCTGACAATGGGTGTGGGAATTTACCCTATAGAGAGGTAACCATACTTTTTTTGCTTCCTTTTTCCAGTTGATCTATTGTGCCTGGTTCTATCTTTATGTATTTATTTAAAAAAAAAAGTATTTATAATAATTTAATTGAATCCTTTGCAAAAGGAGGTTAGACAGCAGATCACATGCATTTAAGTTGATGTTCATAATAAATTTGTTTTCAGCAGCGTGTTAGAAAGGAAGCTTCCTGTTGGAACTGGGTCATATCGTATGAGGATGATCCCCTTTGAGGACGAAGACTTCCTCCACCCCTTTAGCACTAATGGAAATATAGAAATGGTAGTTAATGAGATGTTTTATGTGGAAGTGCAAACGGAAGGAGTGGATCAGAGCCAGTTTGCCACAGTTCTGGACTCTTGCTGGGCAACCCCAGTCAACCAAGCAAACTACACTGTCAGATGGGATCTCATTACTTCACAGTGAGGATTTCTTCTTGATTTTTATGTAGTTTTCCTTTGTTACTTCAGTTTGTGCTTGGGATGATATAAATAATGCATCTGCTTCACAGGTGTCCCAATCCAGAAGATGGAACTGTAGAGGTGATTCAAAATGGTGTCTCGACCGTTTCTCGTTTCTCCTTCAGGATGTTCACCTTCACCAACCATACAGAGATTTTCTTGCACTGTAGTGTACACCTGTGTCTTTTGAGAAGCAACAACTGCACATCTGTAAGTTGCATTGTGTACATGGTTTAGCTATATCATTCTTAATTGAATTATACACTTTTAGAAAATGTTCATATTTTTGTTTTGCTGTTTTTTTTCCCAGCGCTGCTACCCGGATCCCCATAATCGATTCCGAAGGGACATATCTTACCATGACTCTGCAGACCTATCAATTGGACCACTAGTCCTTGGGGCACAAAAGACGACTGGTAAGGTTATCGAAAACCTTATTACCTTTGTAAAGATAAAGGTTGTCTTGGTGATTGAAAGATCTTTTGTGTCTTTTTTACAGATCCACTGATCCAAAGAAATGGTTTTTCAGGCCATCTGACATCACTTGTTACCCTGATTGTAAGTCTGCTGATGACCAAAATTCTGCTGAGTTGAGATCAAAGAAGAAATTAGGCTTCAATATTCAGTCAATTCCTTTTACTTACTGATACTGTTTAACGTGTAATGATTTTTCTTGGTTTTGGTATGTACCCATGATTAGGTGAAAAACATTTTTTTTTACCCTGTTCTGTGTTTATTGTGTTTTTTTGTGGGGTGTTACTTATTTATTGCTTGTTGTTATACTAGAGGAAGTGACATATTAACCATATTGTTGGGTTTATGATTCGAATTGTAAAGTGCCTTGTGACAACGAATTGAATATGTATTGTTATAAAAGGGATCAATAAAGATAATATTGTAAATGTTATGGTTTGTTATGGTTTTAGCACTTTTAAAAAAGGTTTAGTAAATATTCAAGATGGGCCAGTCAGATGATGGTTACTGACAACATAAATGGTGCCCAGTTGTATCATAATGTGCCATCTTCCTCCTAATGTAATGTATCCGGGAAAAAGATTAGAACTTAATTACCTAAATGTGTCCATTTTTAAACTGAATTCTTGCCATCCAGGGCCGTAGACCTTGCAAGTTTTACAATGATCTGAATGTGTTACTATCATTTTGTGCTAAGCATGAGCAGGAGTCCAAAACCAAACCAAAGACACAAGATTTAAAAGCTGGGTATTCACTGGTTGTAGGGACTTGCAGCAATAGGGCTCTAGGTTCGATTCCACCTTGTCTCTTTCTGCAAGGAGTTTGCATGTTCTCCCTGTGTATGCATGGGTTCTCTGTGGGTAATCTCGCTTCCTCCCACAGTCCAAAAACCTGATTATTAGGTTAATTGGGTTCTGAAACTGTCCTTAGGGTGAGTGCGTGAGTGGTTGTTTGTCTCTTTTCTCCCTGTGTGTTACTCTAAAATAGACTGACGACCTGTCCAGGGCATACCCATGCCTCTCGCCTGATTACTGCTGGAGATAGGCACCAGCAGACCTCCTGCAACCCCTCAAGGATGAAGGGGTTGTAAAATGGATGGATAATATAATATAATATAATATAATATAATATAATATAATATAATATAATATAATATAATATAATATAATATAATATAATATAATATAATATAATATAATAACCACTAACCACTAACCACTAGACAGAGCTGGAGATCAGCCAAACTCTTTTCTACCTGCATCATACTATAGCTACTGTTACATGGTACTGTTACATATCATACTGTAAGGTTACATTTAAAACATGTAAAAAAAAAAGGTTAATAAACTTACCTGATGATGCTTTAGGGAAATATCTTGCACGTTCAAGTAATTGGAATCTGGCAATGAATCAGATTATTTAAAAAAATTGCTCACTAGAAAGAAAATATGTAATTCAGAACTGTATTTTCAGTCTTAAAAAACAAAAAACCTAGGATGTCTCTTTTAGAGGAGATTAGTTGGACTACCTTTTGTTACCAAGTTGATTGCCTGAGTATTAAATATTCTGTCACATTCTGGTTTTGAATGGTTTACGACATTCTGAAAAAGCCTTATTTAGCATAGGGTAAGAAAGATAAAAAATTATGTTATATGTGGAAAGAAGTCTGAGGTTTTCTGCTAAAGCAGCTACCTCATGGACCTTGATACATCATTAATGGATGTAACAAGATATCTATATTTACAAACTAATTGACAGAGTACCAACAGTAAAATACCTATTAGCAGTTTTGTAATACTGCATGTATGTGTGCTACATATGCAATTCCAAACAGTCTGACACATCAAACTAATAACCCTGGAGCAGTCTGTCATTTTCTGTTTTACCACAGATGTTTTCCACTAACTTTGATTGACAGTAGTCTAAGGTAATATAGTGAATCTAAAGACTAAACAAACCCTGAGTGTTTTAAAGTCTTCAACATGTCAATAAACGTAAAAAATACAACTATAAAACAAATAAATCAGGGATAAAATGGAAAATTTTAATAAGCTAATGACACAGTTGTATTAATTACAAAGCAAATGCTTTAACCACACTTAGAATGATAGCTTAATTTAGTTGCCTTTTGTTCTCACCCATCAACAATCACCTTTGTTCAGTCATCCTTGCTGGATTTCCTGAGTTTTATTCATTGTAGAGAACCAAAGTATTTTTCCTCCTAAAAACTGTAAGGCTTAAAAACATGTAAGCATTTAAAAACTGTTTCAAAGAGGAATGCAAAACAAACAAATCAGGATTAAATTTTTATTACCCAAACCTATCCTTCCCTAATTTGAATGCCTTACTCCTCCTGACCATGGATGATGCACCTTGAAAGGTTGACACTTTCAAAGATCTGTTCATTCTAGATACCTGCTTGAGATGAGCTATCATCCAGAATGGACAAAAAAACTATCTTTTTCTTAAAAAAAAGTTTATTTTAACATCTCAAATATATCTGATCGTCTCTGCTACTAAAGACACAATATGTTTTCATGTTGAATTTATTTTCTGCTCATCATTAGGTTTGCCTATTACTAAATGAGGCTTAATTCATTTCATTTCCATTAGTGGTTACTAAACATCTGTAATTAAATTCTTTCATATCTCCCTATTATCTTGAACAAGCTGTATAATATAATATAATAGAATAGAATAGAATAGAATAGAATAGAATAGAATATAACATAATAGAATAGAATATATACCACCAGAGGGAGGTAGAGAACAGCTGAACTGACAGATCAGTCATATCATAACACATTTATACCATAGTTTCAGCAGATATGCCAGCTATAAGCAATTTTACTTCTAATTTAATTGGTTAACATAATTTGAGTCTCACCACCCTGTTATTTTGGTAAAACGGTGCCAGGATTTGCACATATGCATGATGGAGTGCACAGAGAGTTGGATGTGGGGAAGAAGTATAAGACTGGTGGAGTTTAATCATAATTATAGTAAACATATGAGCATATTTGCAATGAAAAATATATAAAGCATGTTAATAGAGTGAGTAAAAATGTAACATTTCCGCTTGAGAAGAAGATTAGTCTCCTGTGCAGCCCTCTCTTTCTGTGGTCTCGTCAACAATACCTTACCTTAAGAGAACGTTAGACATTGATGACACCTTACAATGCTCAAGACAGCGTAAGACATTGTTTTGACAATCTTTTTAAATCTTTAGTACCTGTGAAGTAAATGAGCAACAGACACTGAATGCATTTTTTATAAACAATTTTTTTTAGAATTTTGATTTCATCAGACAAATGTACCAAAATAATTTACTATAAGCTACTACAAGTAAAACTTCCTCAGGAAAGCAATACATGTCATTATGATATTATTATATGCATCAGTTTCCCTCAAAAAGTCAGTCCCTTGTAATTTTTTTGGTTTTAGCACCAAAAAAATCTGATTCAATACAAATAAAACATTTCAGCTGGAGAAGAACGTTAGTCTCCTGTGCTGCCCTCTCTCCTAGCCTTTCTGTGGCAAACGCAAAGTTCAATCTTTAAAAGCCTGCATTTATATCAACCATAGTAATCAAATAAAAAAAATCCTTTTTATACACAATAGTAAAATTGCTTTATGTTTTTAAAATGACAAGTAGCTCTGAAAATTTGCTAAAACCTTTAGATATTGATGACACTTCATGATGCTCAGGACAGCATAAATCATTGTTTTAACAGACATTTAAAATATCCAGTAACAATGAGATAAATGAGCACCACACAGTTGATTGCATTTTTAAACAATTTTTTGTAATCATTTTAATTTGATTGGAGAAATGCACCAATTTAATTTACTTTTCCTACTTAAACTTCCTCAAGAACGCAATACCTGTCATTATGATATGACTATTTGCATTAGTTTCACTTGTAAAGTTAATTCGTTTGGTATTTTCTAGCTTTCAGTTCAGCATTACCCTACCCATTGTTACATTTCATTTGTCAAATGAAACTACCCGTGATAGGCAAAGTACTAAACAGGAAAACAAATAGATTTGACCTGCTCCTTTTTATGACTCTATGATACTTTGGTATAAAGAGGGATTTGTGATTGTCTGAGTTGCTGAAAAGTGAACAGGTCAAAACATACCTGAATCATCAACCGGGCTTAACAGATGGTTTGAGGGATTTTATTTTTTGTTTGCAAAGTATATCTTCTTTGTTCTCATTTTTTTCTGTCAAACTTGGACACTCATATGTCTTTGTCGGCTATGTCGGCCAGTTCCACCTCAAGATAAGGCTGAACAATCTAAGACAGCCTTACATGCTTGGCCTTTCAGTGGTATCAGCTCAATCAGTTCTTGCTGTTGGCCAATAGAGTTTACATACTGGCAGAACAGCGCTATGTGTTCAATATCACCATTGTCTTTAGATTCCTCACAGGCATTTGAATATGCCACAGCTGAATTAATGTCTGTTTTTTTTTTGCTGTCTTGTGATGTCCATCCATCATCCATTATCTTCTTCTGATCCGGAATCGGGTTGAGTCAGCAGAAGCCTCAGAAGGGAGACCCCGACTTTCCTCTCCCCAGTCACTTGGGCCAGTTCGAGAGACATAGACCCTCTACCCGTGTCCTGGGTCTTTCCCTGAGCCTCCTCCAAGTGAGATGTGCCCGGTGATCTGTCTATTTATGTCTTATGGCATTTTTATGGACCTGTCTTTCACCATCTTTGCAGAGCAGGACATATCCCTGATTTTCTTCACAATTTCACTCTTTATTTTAAATTTTATATACTCTCCATCTGTAAACTGCTTCCCATGCCTGACTATTTCCTGGATGGCTACAAAACTAACAGAATCACTCGAATTTGCAGACTTCATCCGCTTCTTGAAATGATTTTTGCTCATATCAACCTTCCGCATCAGTTCTGAAACTGCTTTATCTTTTCCTCTCCCTTTTTATTCAGAAAATGTCTTGCAACATTATTAATGATAAACAATATTATTGTCAACATTACCAAGACCAATATAACCACTTATGTAACATTAATATTATAATCATCCTTCTGTTAAGAGTATTATTCTCTTTTATGAATCTTCAGGCACAAGTCTTTGAAATCCTTGTCAATAGAGCAAAAACACATGACAAAAAAATCCAGAATGTACCACCATTATATAGTAGTATTCTTTCAAATATGATTTTGTCAGCTTTAATAATGTAATACATAGTTTCACTTTACACGAAACACTACACACCTCATTGAAATATGTTTAGGGCAGTATCATCCTGTTTAATGAGGTGATTACGGTTTCATTTAACAGAAAAAAACTGACATGAAATGCAGAATCATCCTTCTGTTAAGAGTAATTTCTTTGATGCATCTTCAGACACAATAAAGGTGGAACAGGAAATGATCTAGTGTGTGAATCACTTAGATGACATAGATTAGCTATGTAGTAAAAGAGTCAAAGGTGTTTACCAAACCTGTAAGCAGGTGAAATCCTGTCAGTAGCCCAGCTTCCATCGAACCACACTGACACACCTTTAATAAATCATATTGACGTACACCATATATCACAAAATGCATTTAGTTCTTCTTCCTTTCACTCAGACAATCAAAGTTAATCTAAATCAAAAAGTCCTAAAATTCCCATCAATCTCATTCTGTCTCTAAAAATGAAAATCAATGTTTAAAGAAAGTGTTTATCGAATTCAACACACATAAATAAAATTAACAGTAATTTTGGCTTTACCACAATTTTTTCCCCAACTCTGGTTGGCAGAAGTCTGAGTGAACTAGATCAGAAATTTAAGTGGAACAAAAATTTTATAAAAAAGAGGGCACTCAATTTGATTAAAATATTTTTTTTTACCATCAATCTCATGTGTTTCCTTAACTAGCTGGAGAACTATGTCTATTCTAAAGAAAGATGTGTAAATGTAGCTGCAATCTTTTGAAAATGTACCTGAGCTACTCATTTGAATATTGTCCCAGATAAAATAACTGGTTTGACCTATAATGGTGGAAAAACAGGTTTTATGCAGGATCACACAAGTAGTTGTACCAGTAGAAGTAATAGTTTAATTAGTACTGTATTTGAACTGGAATACAACCCCAAACATCTCAGACACTTTAACTACGCAGATCATATTCTGTTAATGATCCTAAAAGAATTAAATACAGTTGAGGTGTTAAATCAATGTCTGTCCAAAATTACACTTTAAAACACATAATGTTCAATTAATGGTACAACATGTAGTGTAATAAAGAGCAAGGACTCAACCTCTAATGTAGTGTTAGAGTTTGACTTAATTTTTGAGTTCACTCATATCTCATATTAGTTTGATACAAATCCCTAAAAACATATATATATATATATATATATATATATATATATATATATATATATATATATATATATATATATATATATATA
>JAVLVB010000356.1:937463-957045 GCA_032876305.1 Orestias chungarensis | reverse complement strand
TTTACATGGAAAGGCTCATGTCCAATCAGAATACTCGGTCGGAACTGTTATATATATATATATATATATATAGATATAGATATCTCTAAGTAAACAGAAAAAAATATCAGTTTGTACAGAACTGGTGCTACTTTTGCTCACAATCAAATTCGCACACAAAATTCTGGCATTCCTTTTTAGGAGCTTCATTATTGCCACACCTTACTATCGCCTGACCTAGATGTATCAGTTTGTACAAAACTTGTGCTACATTAAAAAATATTTCCAAAATTACAGCTGACATCTGCACAAAGAATTTGGGCATTCTTATCTAGGAACTTTATAACAGCCACACCTTACTAGTGCCTGACCTAGATGAAGCAGTTTTTGCTTTCAACTGTCAAGTCTTTTTGGCATAAAGTCAACAATAAATAAAAACTTCTTCAGAGACTTAAATCCACAATCACGTCTAAGCCCTAATGTCTTTTTTTTAAGTTTGTGGTTTAAAATAACATGTCCAAATTGTTCAGAGAAAATTTCAACTGTACTTACTGTAATAGTACCAAAACAAAGCCAATGTTTGGAATATTTAATGACAACTACAGAGGAAATTAATAAGGTGGTTGATTGGTTGAAAAACACTTCTCTTGAGTTGTATACTGAAAAGTCAGTTTTCAATGTTTTTATTTTGCAAACAAATGAAATATTACAAACTATCCAAAACTGTGTATAAAAGGAACAAAAAGTTTGAGTTCATTTATTTATGTGTCACTCTAGACCAGGGGTGTCAAACTCAATTGCACAGGGGCCAAAATTCCTAAAACTCACTTGAGGGCCAAACAGGACAAACATCTATTGAACACACTAAAACTTTAAAACTTTAAAAGTTATTTTTTTTTAAATATATTAATATGAATAAAAACAAGCAGGACTTTTTTTCTGGAATAAATCCACCTAAACCTTAAATATATCAAACCTAAAGTTAGAAAAAGAGTAAACGTTAAAAGAAAAAACATTAAAATGTCTTTTCTCTTATGTTAAATTATATCAAAAAATATTAAAAGTGAATTCAATAAACAAAGAATAAACTTACTAAAATATCCTAAAAGATTTTGCTTTCAATAATAATATATCCTGTCAAAATGACAAAATTCAAAACATGAACATCCTGCATAATAAAACAGGGAAATATAAGTGAGATTTCAAACAAATCAAATCTTTCAGTTTTCTTTGGTCTTATTTCATATTTTCAAGCTGGACATCTGACAACTTTTTTTTTTTTTGGCTACAAGTTCATTTATGTTTGTCGTTTATGTTTGAGAGCGTAGCAGTGAGACAGAAAAAATGGGCCCAGGTAGTGAGAAGGAATGGTACATCTTCAACTGGATCTGATGTCATTCTGGAGACACTTGCCAGCTGCCTCCACTTCCAATCAGCACCAATTAGAAGGTCTAAAGCAGAGATGTTAAAACCCAGAGGAAAAGGCCTAGGCTGAAAATTAAGTCAAACTCTAACACTACATTAGAGGTTGAGTCCTTGCTCTTTCTTACAGTACATGTTGTACCATTAATTGAACATTATGTGTTTTAAAGTGTAATTTGGGAGAGACATTGATTTAAAACCTCAACTGTATTTAATTATTTTAGGATCATTAACAGAATATGATCTGCGTAGTTAAAGAGTGTCTGAGATGTTTGGGGTTGTATTCCAGTTCAAATACAGTACTAATTAAACTATTACTTCTACTGGTACAACTACTTGTGTGATCCTGCATAAAACCTGTTTTAACCCTAACCCATGATAGGTCAAACCAGTTATTTTATCTGGGACAATATTCAAATGAGTAGCTCAGGTACATTTTCAAAAGATTGCAGTTACATTTACACATTTTTCTTTAGAATAGAGATATTTCTCTGGCTAATAAAAAAAACCATGAGAATCATTGTAGAAAAAATATTTTTATCTATAATAATTTCCTCTTTTTTTATAAAATTTTTTGATCAACTAAAATTTCTTATCCAATTCACTCAGACTTCTGCCAACCAGAGTTGGGAAAAATCTGTTGTAAAGCCAAAATAACACTTAATTTTGTTCATATGTGTTGAATTTTATTTAAAAAAAACTTTCTCTAAAGATGCATTTTCAGTTTAGAGACAGAATGAGATTCATTGATGGGAACATAATGTTCAATTAATGGTACAACATGTAGTGTAAAGAACAAGGACTCAACCTCTAATGTGGTGTTAGAGTTTGACTTAATTTTTGAGTTCAGTCATATTTTATATTGGTTTGATTAAAATCCCTGAAAACATATATATATATATATATATATATATATATATATATATATATATATATATATATATATATATATATATATATATATATATATATATATATATTATAAACAGAAAACAATATCTGTTTGTACAGAACTGGTACTACTTTTTCTCACAATCACATTAGCACACAAAATTTTGGCATTCCTATTTAGGAGCTTTATTATAGGCACACCTTACTAGCGTCTGACCTAGATATGTTTGTACAAAACTGGTGCTAAATCTTAGATCTAAGAAATAAAGTTCAAATTTTCAAATCGAAGACTTCGTTTTTCATCACTAGGTGTTGCATTAGATACACACAGTCAACACTATCACTTTTGTTTTTAATTCCTGTGTGTTCGTGTTCCTTCCCACACACAGCCAATTAAATTGCAGTTTAAGTCCAGCCCATTGTACAGGGCATGCTTGCCCAAGAGTATAAATATGTATCGCACTTACGATGCTCTATCTGTAGTGTTGACCCTATTTGATACAGTCGAACATTTTACTGCGTTACATTTGGTGAAAACAAATTAGTCTTTTGCTTCTGTGAACTGAAGATTGACTACGCCGTCTTTTTTTTGGGGTTCCAAAAAGTAAATTTTTGAAAAAATAAAAAGTTAAGCAATTATTTCCCCTTTACCAAGTTAGCTGGCCGAGGCTGCATCCTAATAATGGTTGTCTAGAGCTAATTGTAGAAGGACCAATTCTCAGACAGTTACAGAGTGAGGAAAATAACAGGTAAGCAGAAAACTTCTTTCTAAATTTCTTAATCTCAATATGCTAAAAGTAAATTTTTTTGTTAACGCTTCAATGTGGCTTGGTTCCCTGCCTGATTAATGTTTTTACTGTGTTGGCATAGACAATTGAAGCTGTCTGAAAATTTGTAACCTGTCACACATCTTAATTACCCCTGTTTCTTAAGGGGGACTAGATTAGTTAAAAGGCAGTAATTTTAGCTAAGGTGTAAATGCACTATATTTTCATCTTTATAAAGAAAAGGAAAAAAAAAAGGAAAAACAGACAAAAAAAAACTAAGAACAAGTAAACCATAGCACCAAACAATGCACACAATGCATGTATACCAATAAAAACTATATCCCTGAAAAATACACCTTACCAGTTAGTGGAAGGTATATTTTTGGCACTTTCAGCTCAACATAGTATACCTGAAAGTACTGTACACTAAACATGTGTTTGTGTATATGTGTTACGAAAGCCTGGTCCTAATGAGGCGAAGCTCTGTTTTTGAGTTAGATGATAAGTTATAGATGAATGCTCCTTAAGTTATCCAAACCTATGCAAAACTCCAGCCATGCTAATAAAAGGGCTAACAAAAGTTTAGGTGTCCAACATATAGTGTTGTAAAATATGAAATCAAGTGTTTGGCTATTTCAATTTTTTTATAATTATATTACATCTTTATTGTTTTATTTATGAATAAATAATAGCCAAACATGTCTGGTCTCTTATGAAGGGGATTGAGTAATAATATAAGCGGTAGAGTCTGAAAAATATATATTACGATAAATACAAACTGTTTTCTTTAAAGTAGGTGGATGTATTTCCCTAAATTATTTAACCTCACAGCCAAAGCATTCAGTCAATAATCTGTACCCCTAACTACCAAGGAATAGTTAGACAACTTACTAGCACAGCAGAGCAACTACTAATTGATTTTAAATAAATAAAATAATGGAATGAAATTGCCAATTAATGTATGATAAAGGAAACAAGCAACAAAACGGAAGAACTAATTAATCCATTCTGAAGATCGAAGGGAAAAATAGAATAAATATGAAATCCACACATAACATAAAACTAGACCATGTGTTTTATTGGGCCTTGAAGCTAGCTAGCTGAAGGGTAACAGCCCTTGTTTAGATGTTCTTCTAGCTAATAGGCAGTAAAATCTTGGACCACAAGGTTGATCTAGCTACAAAACTTTGCAGCAAAGCTCAGCCGTGGATCTTGAGTGGAACATGGGTGTGTGAAAGGGGACAATTCGACGAAGGAGGAGATTAAAATGATGATGCAAACCAATCACTGGCCTATTTCAAAACTTTGAGGGAGTTAACACCAACAATACATTTGACAGCCCAATCAACAGTAGGTTTAATAGCTCAGAAGCATCAACCAAAATACAAGAAACATGCAATGGTTTATAAATAATGGGGGGCTTGGATAGATTAAGATAGTTTTAACGTGTTTTCCGAGGCAGTGAGGAAGTAATTTGTGTTATTCATCTGCAGCATCTGTTGTTCTGCTCAAATGAAATAGTAATATAATCAAAACCACGGATTTTGAGTTGGCCTTGTGCATTATAGCTTATTTTTTTATAGACCCCAAATTAAATGAAAGAAAGGACCTAAAGAGATAAAATAAAACCACATTTTAACCTAAAAGCTAAAATGTGATCTTTCTGAGTAAATATTACTCTGATAAAATTTTAGAAAGCAGCTGTATTTATTCTTTCGATGGAGAAAGGAGACTTGTGTGGGGAGTCATTGTTGAGGCTTGCTGCTGTAACTCAAGGTGTTTTCACGCTGTTGATGCACAGGCAATATTTTTTCTCTGACGAAATAAATACAGTTTTGTTTACCTGAAAAGGAAAAAATACATTCCAAAAATGTTTGTATTTGTGGGTGAATATTGTTTTTGCTTAAAGTTTTCAAGCATTTCTCATAATCAGTATGTTTCAGATCCACAAATTATACTGTGTTTTTATAATCTTTTTTTGATCAGGTTGGACTTTTGAACAATGGCAAGTAAAATCCTCCTGCTTGTATTACTTCTGTCAGTGTTAAGTAAGTACCTACTTATGTCAATCTTAAATTAATGCATCTATGAATTTAATCATGAAAACTCTAACCAGTGTTAAAATTTTTGACCACTGTAGTTAGTACAGCTTTAGCAAACTCTTATAAACAAATTATTAAGAGTATTCATGTTTCTATTCTTGTGGGGTCACGATGGTCTGCTGGTGCCTATCCCAGCACTCATTAAATTTAATAAAAATTCCATCTACTAAAACTGCTTAAAATGTTTGATAATCATTGATTTATTATTTTACTATTATCATTTTCAGTAATATCTGTTTTTTTTTTGTTTTTTTGGGTGCAGTGACAATACTTTCTGCAGGTAAGCTGAAAGTTTTATCAATCTGTCTGTCTGTCTGTCTGTCTGTCTGTCTGTCTGTCTGTCTGTCTGTCTGTCTGTCTGTCTGTCTGTCTGTCTGTCTGTCTGTCAGAAAATGGAACATATCCATAAGTAGAGGAGATTTTAATCAGGAGATCTCTATTGTACTTTGCAGGACCCCTCTACCCAATTACTGGAACAACAAGCTCTAAATCAGATGATGGAAGCTCCCCTGCAATTTCACTTCTACAAGCCTTTAAATATTTTGACCAGTCTTACTCTCAGATTTATGTATGTTTACCTGAGTTCTTTACTTCTACTCACTTCCCTTTTTAATTATGAAGACAAACTATAAATATTGACAAAAAAATCTATAAATAGACATTATTAATTTGAGCACAATTTTTATCTAGGTAAACCACAACGGATATCTGACCTTTGACCAACCATGGGGCAGTTATGTTCCTCAACAGTTTCCAATGTATGAAAACAGAGACATCATTGCTCCATTCTGGACCGATTTAGATAATAGAGGCAATGGTGATATCTACTATGATCAATATGATAATGGCTCTATTCTCCAACAAGTTACACAGGACATCAACACATATTTCCCAGCAATTAACTTTCAGGCCAACTGGATCTTCCACTGACGGGAACAGTAAGTGATATACTTTAACCACTAAATCTATTTGATTTATAATGTGAAATGAATATTTATTCTTCAGGTGTTATCTTATTTAAATATATTTATTTTTCCCAGCAAACAACCTTTCAGGTAGTCTTGACAACTAATGGGCAATACTCATTTGTGCTGATGAATTATGGGTCCATAGCCTCCACAATAAGGTCTATACAGGTTGGTACCACTTAATGTCTAACTATAACATGTATTATTTGATTTTTCTTTTTTGAAAATACAGAAGTAACCTATATACATTTGCTCATGTTATTTCCAGGCTGGATATGATACAATCAATTCCTCTCACCACTTCACCATCCCTGGATCATTCTCTAATAATGCAAGCGGTGACAATTCAGTTTTTAGCCTGGATAGTAATGTCAACGTAGCTGGTTGCTGGGCTTTTCGTGTAGATCGTGGTTCAAGTGGCTGTACTTTCAATGGTAAGGGTAGATGATCACCAATGGTACTTCTTTATAATAATGAGCACATGTACAAGGTGACAGAGGGGCAACTCCAGTCTGTGTTTCATTACAGAACAGCAGGTGTATTAAATTCAGTTTGTTTAAATTAACAGCTATTTAATTTCATTCTTTCTCTTTATTCCCTTTCATTTTCTTGATCATTTTAAAAGTTATTTTGGAAACACCACAACAAATTCATCAATAATGCAGTAATTTACATTTTGTTTTTACATTTTTTTAATTTTTTTACTTTCAGGTCTGCCTGTTCAACTTGGTGACTCTTTCTGGAGTGACAGCACTTGTGCACAGAGGTGCACTTGCACCAGTGAAGGACTACAATGCTCCAGTGACCCCTGCTCCTTTTCCCAAATCTGTCGGCCAGCTGCATTTCAGTTCTCCTGCCAGACTGTCCAAAGACGTTCCTGTATCATCAGTGGGGATCCACATTACTACACCTTTGACAACAAGGTGTTTCACTTCCAGGGCACATGCACTTATGTTCTGTCGGAGCAGTGTCAGAATGAGCTGCCCTACTATAGAGTAGAGGGGAAGAATGAGCATCGCGGCAGCACTCATGTTTCATGGACTCGACTGGTCAAAGTCTTTGTTCATAATGAAACTATTGAGCTTGTTAGGGGACATCATGGTGAGGCTAAGGTAAATAGAAAGTTGTGACTTGCTAGTAAATGTTCTGCACATTATTTGTTTTGTTTAAATATATCAGTATTTCTTTGACATTCTTACAGGTCAATGGAATCTTTGCAACAGCTCCATTTTCTCTCAGAAATGGCTCCATCCAGGTTTATCAGTCGGGTTTCTCTGTGATTGTCAGCACCGACTTTGGTTTGCTGGTGTCTTATGACATGTCTTCATATGTCCGGATAAGTGTCCCCTACACTTACATGAATAAAACATGTGGGCTCTGTGGAAACTTTGACAATCACCCTGAAAATGACTTTAGGACCCTTGAAGGTGAAGTGGTGAATTCAGATGTTGTTTTTGCCAACAGCTGGAAATCTTCTGCTGATGATGATGAGCCTGGCTGTGAGCCTCAGTGTGAAGGTCTGGACTGTGCTGGCTGCACAGCAGCTCAAACAGCGCTGTACAGAAATTCAGCCCACTGTGGTATTCTTGAAAACAGTACAGGACCATTTGCTGCATGTCATCAGCATCTTCCTCCAGGATCTTTTGTAGATAGCTGTGTATATGATCTATGTGCTGGCGATGGGTCTCAAACTTATCTGTGCCAAGCCTTAAATGTCTACTCAAGTCAGTGTCAACAACATGGTATCCAGCCACAAAGTTGGCGAAGTCCTGGCTTCTGTGGTCTGTCTGCCTGTCATTCACAATTATTTTAAAATGTGTTGTTCAATGTCCAGTGTTAAATAATACTTTTTCTCATTTCTAGAAATCTCTTGTCCAGCAAATAGTCACTATGAAGCCCAGGGTACAGGATGCCCACCCATATGTGTCAACCATAATTCCACCCACAACTGCCCCCTCCCTGGTCAGGAGAGCTGTCTCTGCAATTCTGGCTACCTTCTCAGTGGTGCGGTCTGTGTCCCTCAGGCTGAATGTGGATGCAGCTTTGAGGGTCACTACTACAACTCAGGAGAAACAGTCATACTGGATGCAGACTGTGGGAGGAGCTGTACATGTAGCTCGGGCTCTATGAGTTGTAGTCCATACAGGTGTGGTCAGCATGAGTCGTGCAGAGTGGTGGATGGTGAGTTGGGCTGCTATCCCAACCCTCATGGCACCTGTTCTGCCTCTGGAGATCCTCATTACCTCACTTTTGATGGCAAGGCCTATGACTTCCAGGGAACCTGCCGTTACGTTCTAGCAACAGTTTGCAATGACACTGATGGACTTAACCAGTTTTCTGTCAAAGCAATGAATGAGGCATGGTTTGGGCTGCCAGTTTCCATCACAGCTGAAGTTTTTGTTGATGTCTTGGGTTATCAAGTACATATGTCCAGAGGCAATTTGGGTACTGTTGAGGTAAGTCAGTGTTTGTTCTAGAAGAAAACTGCTAAAGATGTATAAAACTGTCTGAAGTAGACTGAAACTCACCTTTATAAAGCCAAAACATTTCTTTTTTGTTTATTGCCAAAATTCGTTCAGTTCTTAAGTTTCTGGATTACACTGGTTGATTATCAATAAAATACTATTTTCTTCTACAGGTGAATGGAATCACAAGAAACCTGCCAATTCTCTTCAATGGAAGTTTATCTATTTTTGGAAGTGGAAGTCAAATATTTGTTGATGCAGACTTTGGACTGAGAGTAAAGTATGATGGGAGGAGCACAGTGTCCATATCTGTACCCCCAAACTACAGGTAGCTAATTTACTTTGCAACACAGCGGAAATTAATATCTATTTTTTTATTCTATATTGTTTTATTTAAGAGATCAATGATATGAAAGAATATAGCTAACAAGCAAACTAGCTAATAATTCAAAAATTCCAGTTTATGATTTATTTTTAAGCATCATATTTTTAACACTTTTATAAACCTTTGTGTTTTATTGCCTTTAATTGTGTATCTCTCAGTATTGTTTATCTCATTCTTTAATTGGATAAAAAAAACTGTTCTGTTTCATTCTAATTAGAGGAAAGATGTGTGGACTTTGTGGAAACTTCAATGGAAATCCGAATGATGAGTTCCACACTCCAAATGGATTAAGGGTCAACAACGCAGATGTTTTCGGTACAGCCTGGAAGGTTCCTGGGAACTACAACTGCACAGAAGGCTGTGGCTCCTCATGCCCACAATGCGATGACGACTTATCTGCTAGGTCTCAGTGTGAGGTTATTCAGGCAGCTGACGGCCCCTTCAGTTTCTGCCATGCTGTGGTGGATCCAGCCCCGTATTTCAGTAACTGTGTATTTGATGTATGCGTGTTGGGAAGCAGTGATCTTTTGTGTATGGCTCTTGAAACATATGTCAGTGCCTGTCAGTCTGCTAATGTCCAAGTCTATCCATGGAGACAAAACACCACTTGTAGTGAGTATAGAAGGAGCTGTGCTATTAATGTAATTAATGAAACAAATATTTATAAATCGTGCTTCTTTTTAGCTTAAACTTGTTTTAACACAGTGTTTCTTTTCTCCTTTTTGATAAAGGAATCGTGTGCCAAGCAAATAGTCATTATGAGCTGTGTGGAACAGACTGTGGCAATGCATGTGCCAGCAGCATTGATGCTTCTTGCGGCCATGCTTGCTCTGAGGGTTGTTTCTGTGATGACGGCTTTTTCAGGAGTGGAACAAGCTGTGTCCCTGTGGAGAAGTGTGGCTGTCAGTATGATGGCTTATACTTCAATGTAGGTCATTTCAACCAACTTTTTCTTATTTGTGAAGTCAGTTTCAAAACTTAAAATGCTCTGGCCCAGAACAATGGTTCCTGAGTGGCTTTGATGACCTAAAGCTCCCTTGAGGTGTTGATTTTAATGTCAAAGTCACAAACCTACTGAGGTAATATGTGAAATAATAGAAAAATGAAAAGGATTCAGACAAAATGCCAAGAATAAATGTGGTCTTAGGTCATTAGTTGCCTGTTATCGGCTTTTCTGTAGGTTCGTAAGTGTAGTGATGTGAATATGCCTATGGTGTCAAGCACTTTGAATAGCCAGTATGACTAAAAAAGTACAATATAAATTCTGTCAATTTCCATTTATATATGCTCTAATCTTTGTTTCACCGTATTTGGTAGTATGTCAGATAAGTACTGAAAACTCTGAATGACAAAAAGTTATAACTTAGCTATAGTAAATACTAAATCTGTTGCAGAATAATTACATAGTTTTGTAAGTACGATTTGAAATTGAGAAGAGGCATACTGTGCTGCAATCGTTCTTACCACAAGCCTAATTACTTTCTAAAGTTGTCACATAGTTTAATACTTTCACTTTTCTTTCATCTTGAAGGCTGGTGAGTCCTTTTGGACAGACGGTTGCTCCCAGCATTGTGAATGTCAAGCACCAAACGTCCTGATTTGCAATCCCGTATCTTGCACTCCTGCACAAGAGTGCACCATTAGAAATGGCCAGCTAGGCTGTTATGGCATGATGTCTACATGTTCTGTATGGGGTGATCCACACTACCTAACTTTCGATGGAGCGCTAGCTCATTTTCAGGGATCATGCTCCTATGTCATCACTGAGAGTTTGAGCCACAGCTACAATGAAACTCAATATAAAGTAGTAGCCACCAACCAACACAGAGGAAACAACCTTGTTTCTTTCGTGTCATCAGTCGATATATACCTCTTCAATTCCCCACAGAGTGTTCATGTCAGGCTTGGACCTAACAAGAGAGTGAAGGTAATATTTATTTTATATTTAGGATAAAAACAAATTTTCATGTGTTAAAATGTTTTGCTTTAACATATAAACTCTCATCATAATAGGTGAATGGAGATGAGGTAACTCTACCCACCACAGCGGGAGGCATAGGTCAGGTGATGATTCAGGGAAGTTACATAGTGTTTGATGCTGTTGATGTCATAGTTCAGTTTGATGGCTATAGTAATTTACTGGTCAGGATGGGCCGCAACTATCAGAACAGAGTTACTGGAATGTGTGGGAACTTCAATGGTGATCCCACTGATGACAAGATTTTACCTAACGGTACTTTGGCTCAAAATGACAATCAGTTTGGCCACAGCTGGAAGCCAGAGACAAGCCAAACAAGGTGAGCTTAGATTTCAGTTTTTCTACAGTTACTTTATTAAATCTGAACAATTGAAAACAATGAAGAAATCTACTGTCTCAAAAATACGAAACAACCTTTCTAGATGTGGATCCACTGATGACAACAATGAACAGGCTGACTGCCCCTTTATAGAGGAATACACTGAACTATGCAAAGTCATCACCAACACCAGTGGCCCGTTTAGTTCCTGTCACCTGCACTCTGACCCGCAGCTGTTTTTCACTTCCTGTGTTTACGATCTCTGCCTCTACACGCCAGCCAATGGCATGCTGTGCTCTGCTGTCTCTGCTTATGAGAAAACCTGTACCGTTTTGGGTCTAAACATCCCAGACTGGCGTTCTTCTTTGAATTGTGGTATGTATGTTTGGCTCAACAGATTATTAGAACAATGAACTATTGAGAGCTTGTATGTAATGTTTATGTATACTCTGATGTATTTAATTTACCAGAGAATGATCCTTGTGAACAGCTGGACTGTGCCGAATATGAGTGGTGTGGTAAGAAAGAGGGAGTGTACGGCTGCTTCTGTGATGAACACCATCATAGACGCAACAATGGGAGCTACGGTAAAAGCAAAATATTTAAAACCCTGTATTTTTTCTATAAAGAGCTAAGTAATATATATGTCGACATTGTTTGGCACAGTCAAATGTGATTTTTGGTATTTTACTATTGATACTCAATAACACAATCTTATTTTTTCTATATAAACTGGTTTAATTAGTCACTAACTTCAAAATATGTGTCTCTTTCTGGTGAGCAGATGCAAACTTGATATGTGCAGGGAGTTCTGGCACCATGTCACTGTCTCGCTGCCAGCTGTTTGAAGCTGGCTTCCACTCAAGTGGTCTCCACCTCCAAGATGACTCCTGCAAAGGGACTCTCCTAGATGGACGACTCGTCTTCCACTTTGACAATGATAACAATTTGTGTGGGACAGCTCTTAGGGTAAAGTCAAAACATCTTCTTAAGCGCCTAAATACTTCATTTGACTGATATCAATTTGTCTCACTGTTTAGAGCAATGGAACTCACTTCATGTATGAAAACACAATTCAAGGAAATGTGGATCCTCATGGAGGAATAATTAGCCGCGAAAGGAATCTTCATCTGCGTTACAGCTGTGTTTACTCTCTTTCTAATGCTGTGACAATGGGTGTGGTCATAAAGCCTGTAGAGAGGTAATGTTACCTTTTTCTTTATTTGCCTTTTTTGGTCAGTTTGTCTACCGTGCCTGGTTCTATCTTTATACAATGCATACAATAATCGATTAATATAAAATACTAATTATGATTGATTCCTTTGCAAAATGAGCTCAGACAGCCAGTCAGATGCATTTAAGTTGATGGTCATAATAAATGTTTATTTTGCAGCATATTGCAAAAGAAGCTTCCTGTTGGCACTGGATCGTATCATATAAGGATGATCCCCTATGAGGATGTAGACTTCCTCCACCCATTTAGCACTAACAGAAGCATAGAAATGGAAGTTAATGAGATGTTATACATGGAAGTGCAAACAGAAGGAGTGGATCAGCACCAGTTTGCCACAGTTCTGGACTCTTGCTGGGCAACCCCAGTCAACCAAGCAAACTACCCTGTTAGATGGGATCTAATTACTTCACAGTGAGAATGTCTTGTCGTTTTATACAGTTTGACTTTGTTATTTTAATCTGTGCTTGCTGACAGTTTAACTATTGCATCTGCTTCACAGGTGTCCTAATCCAGAAGATGGAACTGTAGAGGTGATTCAAAATGGTGTCTCGACCGTGGCTCGTTTCTCCTTCAGGATGTTCACCTTTACCAACTATGGACAGATGGTCTTGCACTGTAGTGTCCACCTGTGTCTTTTGAGAAGCAACAACTGCACATCTGTAAGCTGATATTTTGTGTGCACGGTTTATCTGTATCATTCTTAATTAGGTTATGCACCTTTAGAAAACTCAAATGTTCTTATTTTACTGTTTTCCCAGCACTGCTACCCGGGTCACCATAATCGATTCCAGAGGGACATATCTTACCATGACTCTGCAGAATTATCATTTGGACCACTAGTCCTTGGGGCACAACAGAAGACTGGTAAGGTTAACCAAAACTTTATTTGCATCTTAAAGATAAAGGGTATGTTAGCGATTGAAGAAACCTATCCATGTCTTTTTTACAGGTGCACTTATCCAAAGAAATGGTTTTTCAGACCATCTGATATCACAAGCTACTCTAATTGTCTGTCTGCTGATGAGCAGAATTCTGTTCGGTTGAGACGAAAAAAGAATTGAGCTTTATTATGCAGTAAAGCCTTTCTAGTTACTGAAACTGATTAATGTGTAATGATTTTTCTTGGTTTTGCTTTGTACCCATGATTAGTTGAAAAACAAAAAGAATTTTGCACTGTCGTGTGTTGTTTGTTTTGATTGTACTGGAATTAAAAAAAAGGATTATTAAATTAAATGTCTAAGAATGATTGTCTAAATTCTGTTTTATGACTATTTTTGTCGTTGGGAATATATTTATTGTCATAAAAGGGATAAATAAAGATCGAAGCCTTCATAAACCTTGAATTTTGTGTGTGATGTGTTGTTGGTATAGCTTTTAGAAGTTGTAAAAGATGCTGGTTTCTGACATCATAAATGGTCCCCAACCCAGTTATGTCACATGTTTTAAAGGGTTCTGACCCACATGCAAAAAAGGTAAGAATTAAAATCAGTAAAAGGAAGTTTATTCAGAATAATCTTAAATGAACTAACAACTGTGATTTAAAAATAGTGAGGGATGTAGAATATAATGGTAATGTTATTGTCATAATACGTAATCTTCTGACCCACATAAACAGAGGACTCTCAGGAGTAGAAGTAATTTTAAGTTTATTGAGGGATTGTAGATGGACAGTCTGGAGGGAACCAAGCGGGGAAACGGCAAGGCGGCAACAGGGCCAGAGACGTTGTGGGGAAAACGAGCGGCTTCTGGATGGAGACAGAGATGGTGAATAGGAGCTTGAGGTAAGCCTTGGTGATTTGAAGCGGACTTACTTGTGGAAGATCAAAGACAGACGCCAGGAGGACTGAGAGGGTCTGAGTTACTGTAATCCTGATGGTCTAGGTTGTCCAGGTGGTTCTTGCTGGAGTGGGCTGATCAAGCGGAGCGGTGACAAGAGCTGAAGAGGACGATCGGTAAGCGGCAACTGAGGTGGGTGAGTCTGGTTTCTGCAATCCTGCAGACAATGGTGGAGAAGTAGACTTTGGTTAGAACGGAAAAACACGAGGGGAAAACATTAACAGCAACACGAAAGCTTCGACACAAGAGAATAACTAGAAAACACTAGAAACTAGATAGCTCGAGAAAGTGGCGCTGAGGAAAACGCTGTTACCGGTAGCAACTTACACTAGAAACTAGATAGCTCAAGAAAGTGGCGCTGGGGAAAACACTGTTACCGGTAGCAACTTAACACTCAGGCGACGAGAAGTAGATCCAACACTCCTTAAATGCTGCTCAGCTGATCGGTGATGTGGATCACCTGCGCAGGAACTGCACAGGTTAAGCCAGCGTTCCAGCAAACAGGAACTCGAGCGCCCTCTGAGGACCACCTAGAAACAGCAACTCAAACTCCTGACAGTTATGGAGGGATAGTAATTAGACCCGCTAGGGAGAGGTGAGTGGATGATGGTTTGTGTGTTCAAGACATGACAGAGCTGTAGCAACCTTATTGACAGAAGTTATGAGAACAAGGTAGCTTGCCTGCAGAAGGTTCTACAGGCAAAAACGGAATTGTCCCGTATTTAGAAACAAAAGGAACACACTTTGTTCTGTTTAATTGTTAAATGGTAAACTGGTCCTAAGCCCTGTTACCAATGAGCTGACAACATATTCCCACACGAGAGAGGATCCAGAATACCTTCATCAGGACTCCAGCAACAGTGAGTGGGTAATCTGCATCATATTGCCAATCTTTTCCAAAAACCTTGTATTCTTTTCTCACAAATTAACATATTACCACTTTTACTATCTATTACTTCACTAACAGCAACTAAGGTATGATGCATTAAACAGGATCAATTCACTGTTTTAACTGCATTTAATTTCATCTTGACTGTGCTAAACATCAACATGTACTCTGTTAAACGTATTCACGGCTTAAAAATTATAATAACAAAACTTAAAATGTAGAGCTGAACATGGCATTGTTTCAACAATAATTTGGGAATTCCCAACACTTAAGAACAGTGAATGGTTTCCCTCTCAGTTTCAACTGGACTAACTTTACCCTTTATCAGTCCCAATATAATATTAAATGATTAGGATTCAAAGGATAGCATTTGAAGCTCATACAACCGTAATTGTCAAAATATCACTGTCTTTTAACCACCTAGTCCCATGCAACGTCCCCAACGCGGGCTAACATCCTGCTAATCCAAACCTCTGTTTATGAGATTTAAATGGTTAATGTGCAGAAAGGTGCACATTAACAATGTCACAGTACCATTTACTAATTAAGCTATGTATAAAAACTTATAAGATAAATTCAGTGTTTTTTAACATGTACTGACCTGAGAGATAATAAAACAGCAGAGAACAATGAGGGCTGGAACACTGCATTTGGCATCCAGATTAAGTCTGAGGGCAACAGGAAGTCCCCCCTGAAAAAACCCCGGAAATCCCCTAGCCAAAGGTTCCACTTTACCACTACTGTTTTCCATTTTTAAATTCAGGAAAGTAGTAAATAAGACAGCGTATATGCCGAGGTACAAACAACAAATGATTTGTTCATAAAAAATATAAATCAGTTAAAAATAGAAACCAATATAACAATATAACCAAAAACATGTGGTGAAATTTTCAGATGCACCACAGTACCATGCGTAGCATTAGCATCTGATTAAATGATGCTATGTGTATCCTGGATGATTCACTTCAGACTCCTAGATGACTCATTCACATAATGACTTTTTAAAAGTTCTCTTAAAATTTATAATAAAATTGGATTCAAACAAAACTAGTAGACAAAGAAGCAAGAGGTCATTATAGCAAACACATAAATGGAGAGTATTAGGAGAAACTAGTTTATTAAGAAAATACCAAATAAATCTTTTTTATTTGTATAGTATAACACCAAAGAAAGAGTTTGCTTTTGGTTTCCGTTTATGTCTTTAACTCTCTACCTCAATGAAATAAAGTATAATATAGGGCTGAAGGATATTATAAAATGTTTTAATATCAATAATATTAGCAAAAATTGCAATACCACAATGCAGGTTTGAGTCAAATAGTTTTAAAAAATCCTTTCACACACAAAGGGGGCAAATAATATAGCACCACGCCAGGAGGGGTATAGGCAATCTGGTCAGCCAGCCAGCACAGGAGGTGTCCCTTTTTTTTGCAGGGAGTTGGCAATCCTATTAGGAAGACTCCAGGAAGAACCAATTCCTTGAAACCAGGACAAGCACAGGGAAAACCTTCTGGTAAGAAAACTAAGGGATCACAAGGAAAAATCAAAAGAGAAAACAATGAAGGGCTTTTAGTTACCTTAAACATTAACATTCAGGGACAAAAGTCACTTGTGACAAGCAATTAGAGTTGTAGCAGAGCCCTTAGCATCTTAGCATTGCAATGCTTTTGTCAGGTTGCGATCAATGACTCGAGCAGAGATGGAATTATGAGAATAAATCATTTATTTTGGGGAATGATAATGAACAGAACATGAACCGGAACAAAGGCAACACGGAAACGGGACAGGGATAATGCGGGACTGGACCGTAAACAAACGGATGACTGAAGCAGGACTACAAACGTTAATTAACAACACAATAGAAATAAACAAAGCAGAGTAAGAACATTGGAAGGGGAAATAAACAGACTGATAACTATATCGAGACACGATGTGGAAGGAACCAGGGATGACGCAAAACCAAAAGGTAAACAAACAGATATCAAAGGCGGAACGCGGGAACTATGAGACGTGAAAATAAAAAAACTAATAGAAATAAACCAGCAGATAAACACGGGATGGGAAAACAAACAAACTAATAATAATATTAGTATAAGAAGAAAATGTGAGAGTAATCAGAGGCAACGAGGGAGCAAACAACTGAGGAAATAAAACTACAAACAGCAAAGAAGGACACGAGGGTAACTATAAACTATAAAGAAACAAAAACCAAAAGGAAATAACTACAAGGGAAACTTAGGAGAAAGAAGGAGGAGTGAGATAAAAAACAGCACAGATAATCAGCAAGCAAGAGGGGAAGGCTTATTGGGAGACGTGCAGGAACTGGCAGGAGAAGAAGCAGAGAGACGAGGAGGTAAGCAGACGATCCAGCAGTGAGTGAATGAGTAAACCAGGCTTAAATACTGAGGAGCAGGAGGTGGAGTGGTGGAGATGATGATTGGATAATTACAAACAGATGTGAGTGATAATGAAGAGAGAAAACACAGAGAGAAGAGGGACAGAGCAGGGGAAACTAGACAACATAGAAAAGAACAAAAAAAAAGACTAAACCAATATAGAAAATAACCTAAGGAAAACAATAACTAATGATAACAAAGTAAACAAAGCATCTACAACAAATTAAACAGCAAACTTACAGAGAACAAAAACACAGATCGTGACAGTAACCCCCCCCCCCCCCACGGCGGATACCAGTCGGCAAAAACTGCACGAGAAAAAAAACAAGACCTGGTGGGAGGAGGGGGATGGCCTCAAAAGGAGGGCTAGAGAAATAAAAACAAAACAAAACCGAAGAACAAAAAAAACAACAACGCAGAACGAGCGGGAAAAAAATGGCTAAGAAAAAAAACAAAAAACAAAACCAAACAAAAAACCAACCGATTACGAGCGGAATCACGACCAAGAAATTAACAGAACCAAAATCAACAGAAAAAAACTAAAGGACATAGTCCACCGAAGGCAGTCCAGAGGACAGCAGAGTCCAACGAAGGCCGTCCAACGAAGGCCGTCCAGGAGGACGGCAAGAATCCCAAAGTTCTTGAGGGCGTCCTGGAGGACAACAGAAGTCCGGAAGCTCAGGAGGTCATCCCGGAGGACGACAGAAGTCCGGAAGCTCGGAAGGACGTCCCGGAGGACGACATAAGTCCGGAGGCACGAAGCTCTGGAGGTCGTCCGACAGGCCGACGACAGGAACCCCAAAGACCTGGAGGTCGTCTGACAGGACGACAACAGGTACCCCGAAGACTTGGAGGTCATCCCACAGGCCGACGACAGGAACCCCAAAGACCTGGAGGTCGTCTGACAGGACGACAACAGGTACCCCGAAGACTTGGAGGTCATCCCACAGGACGACGACAGGAACCCCGAAGACCTGGAGGTCGTCCGATAGGACGACGATAGGAGGCACGAAGACTTGGAGGTCGTCCGGCAGGATGACAACAGGAGGCACGAAGACTTGGAGGTTTACCGCCAGGACGAAGACTTGGATGTCGTCCGGCAGGACGATGACAGGAGGAACGAAGACTTGGAGGCCGACTGGCAGGACAACGCCAAAGCGTAGTCCAAACTGCAGACTGTCTTCTGCGCCGGATCACAATCTCCATGCCTGGCAAAGGCAGGAGGCAGGAGAAGCTCTCATGTTACCGCTGACGGCGGAGAGCCCTTGGCGTAAGTCGCTGGCGGCACAGAATCATCGTCGGAGATAGCTGACGACGACGCCGCAGCAGAAGCAGACGGCGGCGGCGTATCAGAGACAGACGGCGGCGGCGTACCAGAGGCAGATGGCGGCAGCGCAGCAGAACCCACGACAAAAAACACAGAAGGTGGCAGCAGGATACTCTCGACGAAGGCCGCAGACGGCAGCGACAGAGCACCCTCGACGAAGGCCGCAGACCCTCCGGAATCGTAGGAGTTGGAGGCGGGTCGCACCAGACCTCCTTTGGAATCGCAGGTGCTAGAGGCGGGTCGTTCCGGACCCCTGCCGTAATCGCAGAGGCTGGAGGCGGGTCGTGTCGGACCCCCTCCGTAATCGCAGGGGCTGGAGGCGGGTCGTGCCAGACCCCTTCTGTAATCGCAGGGACTGGAGGCGGGTTGAGCCGGACCCCCTCTGTAATTGCAGGAGCTGGAGGCGGGTCGCGCCGGACCCCCTCCTGTCATACTGTGTGTTTTGTTTGGTTCTGTTTCCTCTCTGTGTCTCGTCACTCCGCCTTCATTCACAGCTGTCTGCAATAATTCACTCCCCTTCTCAACCAATCACACCCCGGTTCTCACTATATTAGCCACATGCAATCACACACTCACCGCTGGATCGTCTGTTAATTTCCCCTGCTATTTCTCGTTGCTCCTAGC
>JAVLVB010000356.1:916508-932329 GCA_032876305.1 Orestias chungarensis | reverse complement strand
GGGGGGGGGGGGGGGGGGAAGCAAAGCAGAAATGACATTAGTTTGTGTATTACTGCTGTTACCGTTTTGGTAAAATAATAATACAAAAATCCAATAATAAAAAAAAATCTACAGTTTGCTGTTGTAAAGCTAAGATTTGACTAGGTGAACATATTAGTATACAGTTTAGGATGGTAAGAGTTGAAGGTGTTTGCAAAACCTCAAAGCAGCCAGTCCCCTGGCATTAGCACAGTCTCCATTCAACCACACTGACACACCTTTAACAGGTCATCCCGGAGGACGACAGAAGTCCGGAAGCTCGGAAGGACGTCCCGGAGGACGACATAAGTCCGGAGGCACGAAGCTCTGGAGGTCGTCCGACAGGCCGACGACAGGAACCCCAAAGACCTGGAGGTCGTCTGACAGGACGACAACAGGTACCCCGAAGACTTGGAGGTCATCCCACAGGACGACGACAGGAACCCCGAAGACCTGGAGGTCGTCCGATAGGACGACGATAGGAGGCACGAAGACTTGGAGGTCGACTGGCAGGACGATGACAGGAGGAACGAAGACTTGGAGGCCGACTGGCAGGACAACGCCAAAGCGTAGTCCAAACTGCAGACTGTCTTCTGCGCCGGATCACAATCTCCATGCCTGGCAAAGGCAGGAGGCAGGAGAAGCTCTCATGTTACCGCTGACGGCGGGGAGCCCTTGGCGTAAGTCGCTGGCGGCACAGAATCATCGTCGGAGATAGCTGACGACAACGCCGCAGCAGAAGCAGACGGCGGCGGCGTATCAGAGACAGACGGCGGCGGCGTACCAGCGGCAGATGGCGGCAGCGCAGCAGAACCCATGACAAAAAACACAGAAGGTGGCAGCAGGATACTCTCGACGAAGGCCGCAGACGGCAGCGACAGAGCACCCTCGACGAAGGCCGCAGACCCTCCGGAATCGTAGGAGTTTGAGGCGGGTCGCACCAGACCTCCTTTGGAATCGCAGGTGCTAGAGGCGGGTCGTTCCGGACCCCTGCCGTAATCGCAGAGGCTGGAGGCGGGTCGTGTCGGACCCCCTCCGTAATCGCAGGGGCTGGAGGCGGGTCGTGCCAGACCCCTTCTGTAATCGCAGGGACTGGAGGCGGGTTGAGCCGGACCCCCTCTGTAATTGCAGGAGCTGGAGGCGGGTCGCACCGGACCCCCTCCGTAATCGCAGGAGCTGGAGGCGGGTCGAGCTGGCCACCTCTGTTGTTGTCTGAGTAAATGCAAAGAGCTCGCGTCCTCCAATACAAGCCCAAAAGCTCATCTCTTAACCACCATGGATTGTGATTGTATGAGGGATTGTGCCAATATGCTGCTTTTGTTTTGTAAAACATCCCTTATTTGTTCTCGGATGATGTTCAAAATACCTTGTGGAAAAAGTGTTTTAAAAAGCAGTTTTTGAAATCCAAAAATGCTCCCGCATTTTTTAAAAGATAAAAATATTTCACCTGACAGCTCTTACGAACAAGTAACACTTGTTTAATCTATTTCAAAGTTTCGCTTTATATATAGCGTTTTAACATCTTAGGCCTATACAGTCTGTTAAGAAGCTCACTGGTATTTTTGCTACTGTTCTAAGGACAACACTGTATGTTTTGAGGGGAATTTGCAGATGCATCCAGACTTGTAAAAACTTTTTTTCTTTTTGACAACAGGCATTATGAGTAAATAATCTTACTCATTGTCTCATGATGGACTTCAAATTGTATTTCCAAATTGCCCTTAAACCTTCCCCCACATTAAAGCACCTCTAAGTGTATTCCATGCTGCAGTTTTAAATGTTTTTACCTAATTAATTCTACTTCAAGTAAGGTCCTTATTAAAGTTTTTGTAGTCGACAATAAAGTACAACACTACAATAATAAAATGATGGTGTGACAAAACTTTTTTTTACGTAGATTGATTTAACAACCCATATGTATGTCCATCAGTCACTCTGTCACTAACAGTTTATGATAGGTGGTTGGGTTTCCATTCCAGTTCAAAGAAAACAAATGATTATGGTTCATAGCGGTTAGTTAAATAGAATCTTGACTATACTTCTCCAGTGAAATAACAAAAAAGACAAAGGAGAATGCCTTCCACCTTTATTTCCAGTCAGATTAATGTGACCTCCCAATTCATGGACAGCTGTCGCTCCTACTGCAAATCTTTCTGAATTCATGAAAGTATAATTTTATCATTGTTTGTTATCAAACATTTTTCAGCAGTTGAAAAAAAAATCCAAACTGGCTTCATTGTTTTAAGGATTAACTGCAATATAACTAAGCAGTTGCTTGTAGGTTTCACCTTCAGAAGCTTCTTCAAGCTGACTCACCTTTATGTTGTAGTTCAGGTAAAAGTAGATCTGTTCTTAAACAAAAGAAATTGTGGAAAAGAAAGCAAAACCGAAGCAACAGCACCGGCCTTCAAAATATATAAACAACCAGTAAGTTTGAACAAAAAGTTTGTGTTAACTAACAGCCCAAAAACCAGAGATAAAAACCTGAGATAAACGATAATACAATTAGAAGGAGTTCTACAAACATCCTTCAGATATGGATATATCTAAGTTACGAGAAAACAAGTTTAGATTAATTAGGTGAAGCTGTCTCTTACATATGGCTTAGGAGTGATGATCATGGCTGTGTGCTGTTTCAGTTCACCAAATTAGAAGCGAAGTGTAAAAGAAAGAAATATAGATTTGAGCCTTTCAGTAATTATTTTTACTTATTTTTTACTACAGAAGCAGAGGATGAGCCTTATAGACAATCAATTACCAATTCTCCACTAAGTTTATAAGCTTTGCCTGGAAACGCTGGTTCTAGCTGACTTACCTTCATCTTGTGGTACAGGTTGAGCAGGATACATTGCTGTTAAACAGAAAACTCTTGGGGGGGAAAAAGCAAAGCAGTCCTGTCAGACTGGGAGTCTGACAGGATCTCAGACTCCCAGTCTCTTTGGTGTTAATGAATCATTACAGAGATCATTACAGATGGTTTATATATATATATATATATATATATATATATATATATATATATATATATATATATATATATATATAGGGAGTCTGAAATCCTGTCTTGTCCAGGTTGCCTTGCGCATAAAAGCAAAGGCTTAGAAAAATCACTGTTACGGGTGTGTTAGTGTGGTTGAATGGAGACTGTGCTGATGCCAGGGGACCAGCTGCTTTGAGGTTTTGCAAAACACCTGCAACTCTTACCATCCTAAACTGTATACTAATATATCCACCTAGTCAAAATTTATCGTAACTTCACTATTGTTCAGATTCTAAGAAAAACATCAAAGCTAATTAACAATAACCAGTTTAAAAATGTGTGAAAAGCAAAGACATAAGTAACTGTCACATTAAAGTACCATTGCCATTGGAATTTTTTAATTAAAACCACCTCGATTGTTTGGCCACACCTTACTAGGGCTTGACCTAGTAAGACATACTTTAGCTTTCATCTGCATTAAGTCCTATTGTCACTGACTCAACAAGGTGTTTGCAACATTTGGCAGAGACTTTCTTTCATATTAGTTCCTTAGTTGGAAACGTTTTCAAATTGATTTTTTTATGATGTATCTATGATTTTAATTGATTTTCTTGTAAAGTGCTTAGATATATATATATATATATATATATATATATATATATATATATATATATATATATATATACAGACCTGGTAGGCAGCTTTAATTCATTAGGATTTACCGCATTATACCGCATGATATTTTTGTAAAATGACAGTAAAGATTTAACTTATACCGTGAATGTCAGCTAGAAACTCTTAAATACTTTGTGAAACATAACATAGAAAAAATGTCATAAGATATACCTCAGTGACAACAGAGACCCAAGCTAAACAGAACAAAATCACTCATTATTGAAGAGGCAATTTGATAACAGTATTTATACCCAAAAGCTATAATTTAACCTTGCCGAGCAAACAATACTCTGACAAAAATATGAGGAAGCAGCTGTGTTCTATTCTTTCAGTATAACTTGCCGGAAAAATAATTTTATTGGCCTTGTTCCAGCTGTCACTCTATAAAACCTTGCTGCCGCATGGTGTTGTCACTTGAGATGCTTTCACTCCTGTGGGGCACAAAGAAACAGGTACATGGTTATTTTTCTTAAATATACTGTTTTGTTTTACAAATTGCATTCAGACGTGTTTTATTTTACACACGTTTGTGGGTATATATTGTTTTCTCTTTACATTTTCAAAAATTTCTTGGCCAGATTGTTCCAAAAATCCTAATATACTATTTGTTTTTATTATCTTTCTTTAATCAGGTTTGACTTTTAGACCATGGCAAGTAAAATCCTCCTTCTTGCATTGCTTCTGTCATTTACAAGTAAGTACCTAAAAAGTCAATCTTAAATGAATGCATCTGTGAAGTAAAAAAAAAAAAAAAAAAAACTCTAACCAGTGTTTCAGTTCTGGGATACTGGGATTCGTACAACTTTAGCAAACTCACCAATAAAAATCCTAGCTGTAATGATTGACAATATCAGTTTAACGTCCTCTTTAAGAGGTTCATATCAGAGTGTTTTCTGGAGACTCCACCAATGCAAAACATTTAGGAGCTTGTTTTACACACTTTATATGAAATGGCTGTACCTTTAAAATTATCAATGGATGTTGGCAAAACAGTTTTTAAAATGTGTTTTTTTTTTTCAAAATAACATGACTTATTGACATAATTAAAGACATACAAATCAGATATAAATTAGAAGGAAATAAAAGAACAACTAGAACAGAAAGTATTAATAAAAAAGTACAAAACAATAAATGCTTATATTCTAACAATTATATCTATTAAAACTACCTTAAATGTTTTATTAGTGTCTTTTATTATTATTATTATTATTATTATTATTATTATCATGTTCAGTGATATCTGGATATCTTTTTTAGGTGGGGTTGCAAACCAGGCTCAAGGTAAGTTGAAAGTCCTGTCTTTCTGTCCGTCCATCCGTCTGTCTTTTAGAACGTAATCACATCCATAAGTAGAGGATATTTTAATTAGGTGATCTCTATTGTACTTTGCAGAACCCCTCTACCCAATCACAGGAACAACAAGCTCTAAATCCGATGATGGAAGCTCCCCTGCAATTTCACTTCTACAAGCCTTTAAATATTTTGGCCAGTCTTACTCTCAGATTTATGTATGTTTACCTGAGTTCCTTAGTTTGAGTCACTTCCCGTTTTAATTGTGAAGAAAAAATACAAATATTAACAGAAATTCTATAAATAGCTATAATTAATTTGAGCATAATTTTTATCCAGGTTAACCACAACGGACATCTGACCTTTGACCAACCATGGGGCAGTTATGTTCCTCAACAGTTTCCAATGTATGGAAACAGAGACATCATTGCTCCATTCTGGACTGATTTAGACAACAGAGGCAATGGAGAAATTTACTATGCTCAAAATACCACCGGCTCTATTCTCCAACAAGTTACACAGGATATTAATACATATTTCCCAGCACTTAACTTTCAGGCCAACTGGATCTTTATAGCAACATGGCATGAGGTTGCCTATTTTCCACTGACGGGAACAGTAAGTGATACATTGTTAACCACGTAATCTATTTTATATGTGAAGTAGAATAAAATAATTGCTTATTCTTAATTTTTACTCTTAAAAAACGTTTCCTTTTTCCAGCGCACAACTATTCAGGCAGTCTTGACAACTAATGGGCAATACTCATTTGTGCTCATGAATTATGGGTCCATAGCCAACACATCAAGGTCTATTCAGGTTGGTGGCATTTTTCTAAATGAATGCCCACTATTGCATGTTCTGTTTTGCTTTTCCTTTTTTTTTCTTGCTTGTCTTAGTCCTATACAGTTTTGTGTTACTATATATACATGGAAAGGTTTTTTTATTTATTTATGCACGTTATTTCCAGGCAGGATATGATACAATCAGTTCCACTCACCACCTCACCATCCCTGGATCATTCTCTAGTAATGCAAGCGGTGACAATTCAGTTTTTAGCCTGGACAGTAATGTCAACGTACCTGGTCGCTGGGCCTTTCGTGTAGATCATGGCTCAAGAGGCTGTACTTTCAATGGTAAGAACAGAGCGTCGTCAAGGTTACTTCTTTATAATGATGAGCACCTCTATTAGAGAAAAGAGGGAAAACTCTATTCTGTTTTTCATTGTAGAACTGTATGTGTATTAAATTAAGTGTGTTAAACTTAACTGCTCTTCAGGTTAATTCTTTGTCCTTGATCCCTTAATATTTTGGTTATCCTAAATGTTGGAAACACATTAAATAATTCATAGATAAAGCAGCGGTTAAAATACTCTTTTTTTTTTACTTTAAGGTCTGCCTGTTCAAATTGGTGACTCTTTCTGGAGTGACAGGACTTGTGCACAGAGGTGCACTTGCACCAGAGCAGGACTGCAATGCTCCAGTGACCCCTGCTCCTTTTCCCAAATCTGTCAGCCAGCTGCTTTTCAGTACTCCTGCCAGACTGTCCAAAGACGTTCCTGTATCATCAGTGGGGATCCACATTACTACACCTTTGACAACAAGGTGTTTCACTTTCAGGGCACATGCACTTATGTTCTGTCAGAGCAGTGTCAGAATGAGCTGCCCTACTATAGAGTAGAGGGGAAGAATGAGCATCGCGGCAGCACTCATGTTTCATGGACTCGACTGGTCAAAGTCTTTGTGCATGATGAAACTATTGAACTTGTAAAGGGACATTATGGTGAGGCTAAGGTGAACAGAACTTTCTGACTTATACTATTATATACCTTTTATTTTTTGTTTTTTTATATATGTGTAACTATTTTTTGTTGTCATGCTCACAGGTCAATGGAAGCTTTGTAACAACTCCCATTTCTCTCAGAAATGGCTCCATCCAGGTTTATCAGTCGGGTTTCTCTGTGATTGTCAGCACCGACTTTGGTTTGCTGGTGTCTTATGACATGTATTCATATGTCCGGATAAGTGTCCCCTACACTTACATGAATAACACATGTGGGCTCTGTGGAAACTTTGACAATCACCGTGAAAATGACTTTAGGACCCCTGAAGGTGAAGTGGTGAATTCTGATGTTGTTTTTGCAAACAGCTGGAAAGCTTCTGGTGATGATGAGCCTGGCTGTGAGGTTCAGTGTGGAGGTCTGGCCTGTGCTGGCTGCACAGAAGGTCAAACAGCGCTGTACAGAAATTCAGCACACTGTGGTATTCTTGAAAGAAGTACAGGACCATTTGCTGCATGCCATCAGCATCTTCCTCCAGGATCTTTTGTAGATAGCTGTATATACGATCTGTGTGCTGGCAGGGGGTATCAGCCTATCCTGTGCCAAGCGTTAAACGCCTACTCAAGTCAGTGTCAACAAAATGGTATCCAGCCACATGTTTGGCGAAGCTCTGGCTTCTGTGGTATGTCTCCCAGTCTGCCACAAGCATTTTAAAACATGTGTGTTGTTAAATGTCTAGTGTTTAAAAATAAATGTTTTTTGTGCCTAGAAATTCCCTGTCCAGCCAATAGTCACTATGAGGCCCAAGGTACAGGATGCCCACCCACATGTGTCAACCCTAATTCTAACCACAGCTGCCCCCTCCCTGATCAGGAGAGCTGTGTCTGCAATTCTGGCTACCTCCTTAGTGGTGCGGTGTGTGTCCCTCAGGCTGACTGTGGCTGCAGCTTTGAGGGTCACTATTACAACTCAGGAGAAACAGTCATTCTGGATGCAGACTGTGGGAGGCGCTGTGCATGCAGCTATGGCTCTATGAGTTGTAGCTCTAACAGGTGTGGTCAGCATGAGTCCTGTAGGGTGGTGGATGGTGAAAGAGGATGCACACCAAACAGCTTTGCAACATGTTGGATCAGAGGCCCAGGATCATATAATACATTTGATGGAGTGACGTACCAGTACCCAGGAGCCTGTCGCTTGACCCTTGCCAACGTCATTGGATCTTCTAATCACTCGCACTTCATGGTTACTGTAGAAAAAGTTCCAATGGGAGCCCATGGTTTTACTAATGTGCTAAAGTTTGAGGCAGAAGGAACGCATGTTGCTATTGAGATGACAAGTAGTAGCACTGTTAAGGTGAGTGTAAATAATCTCTTTCAACAGTAAAAAGTAAATAACATAAAATGAGCAGTGGCATTCATTGTTACTTTTATTTCATAATTAATGTTTAATTAAATTTCACACAAGAAACAAATATTACAGACACCACGACAATTAGATTTTGGTCTCTATACACAATGCATAATAATCATGACTCGGAGTTATTAAAAAGACTATTATTCTTATGGATGAATTAGATAATGCAGATGTTTTAAAAGTAAAAAGGAAAATACATAACGTTTATTTATCAGCTCATTTGAATCAAAGTGCTTTTTTGAGAAAAAAGTATTTTCACTTTGTCTATAAACATTGAAAATAGTGAAAACATTTTTTGAATAGATTATTTCAGGAAGGTTTCTCAAGTGATACAAATAATTTTAAACAATCTGCTTCTATATTGAGGATAGAAAACCTTTTAATGGTTGTTTTAAATGTATTAAAGGTCGATGGTCAGCTGATCAGACTGCCGTTCATCACTGAGTCCAACAGAATCCGCATCTTCCAGAGCAGCACTCACAGCATCACCCTTCGCACAGCCTTCGGTGTAACTGTGCAAGCTGTGTGGCCACACTTTGTTCGTGTCACTGCACCAGCCGTTTACAGTGGATCATTAGGTGGCCTTTGTGGAAACTACAATGATAACCAGCATGATGATTTTCTCACACCCAATGGCACTCTAGTCGGGGATTCTCAGGTGTTTGGGGACAGCTGGCGAGATGGCTCCCTGGCTGATCACTGTGTGGAGAGCAGATCTCCCGACTCTGTGACCAATTTCAATTCCAGTGAGTACTGTGGAATTCTTAGCTCACACACTGGACCCTTTACATCATGTTGGGCTGCTGTGGACCCAGTGGAGCAGGTTGATGCATGTGTAGAAATTCTACAAGGCTCCAGAGATCCAGCATCAACGCTATGTGAGGTCTTACGAGATTATGCGCTAATGTGTCAACACAACAGCGTATCGGTGGGAGATTGGAGGAATGCAACTGGCTGTGGTAAGTTGTAGTCCAACATTTGATATAGATGAGTTTCAAATTAATATGCTCAACAAACTTTGTATTGAATTGTTTTTATAAACTCTCCTTCAGAACTAAGCTGTCCTTCAAACAGCCACTATGAACTCTGTGGAAGCTCATGTCCATCTTCCTGCCCAAGCCTCTCATTCCCTTTCACCTGTGACACTCAGTGCCAGGAGGGGTGCCAGTGTAATGATGGCTTGGTCCTCAATGGTAACGAGTGTGTTCCACCAACATCATGTGGATGCTATCATGAAGGGCGTTATCGGCAAGCTGGTGAACAGTTCTGGAACGGGGAAGAATGTCAGAGCTTTTGCACATGCAATGGTGTAACTGGTGTAGTACAATGTTCACCCAACGCATGTGGACCTCAGGAGTCCTGTCAGGTTGTGGGGGGGGAGTTTGGCTGCCATCCCAACCCTCATGGCACCTGCTCTGCCTCCGGAGATCCTCATTACCTCACTTTTGATGGCAAGGCCTACGACTTCCAGGGAACCTGCCGTTATGTTCTGGCAACAGTTTGCAATAACACTGATGGACTTACACAGTTTTCTGTGAAAGCAAAGAACGAGCCATGGTTTGGGTTGCCCGTTTCCATCACAGCAGAAGTTTTTGTTGATGTCTTAGGCTACCAAGTGCATATGTCCAGAGGCAACTTGGGAACTGTGGAGGCAAGTGAAGTTTTTTTGATACTTGATTGCTTAAACTTTCTGAAGTATATCAGAAATTACTTTTTTCCAACTGTTTTTAAAAGCTAATACATTTCTTTTTGGTATATAATCAATTATTAAATATCTTTATTGCAATATTCCAAAACTGTTGTGGTCCATAAAATTGTTTTTTCTTCTCAACAGGTGAATGGAATCACAAGGAACCTGCCAATTGTGTTTAATGGAAGTCTGTCTATTTTTATAAGTGGATCCCAAACATTTGTCAATGCAGACTTTGGACTAAGAGTCGTGTATGATGGAAGTAGCACTGTGTCCATTTCTATACCCCCAACCTACAGGTATCATGTATAGTCATTGATCCATCTGAAAATAAAGCACATTATCTGTTAAATCTTTTTTTAAATAATTTTTAAAGCCCTTTTAGGGTTGATTCAAGTCTATATTTCTATATTTAAATAATATTTTGGTATTTTTTAAAACATCGACCTTAGATTTGAAGTAGCTACGCAGAAACCTATAGTAGGAAAGCTTAGCTGCTAGCTGGTGAAACTACCCTTTAAAACATGTCTTATCCCTACAGAAGTGAACTTTTTTTTCCAAATAACCTTTTGTGTTCTATTGCATATGATTGTGTTAGTCTCATTTTTTATTTAATTGTATAAAAAACTTGATTTAGTCTCTCCAATCTTTATCAGAGGAAAATTGTGTGGACTTTGTGGAAACTTCAATGGAAATCAAAATGATGACTTCCACACCCCAAATGGATTAAGGGTCAACAGTGAAGATGTTTTCGGTGCAGCTTGGAAGGTTGCTGGGAATTACACTTGCTCTGACGGCTGTGGCTCCTCATGCCCACAATGCAACGATGACCGATATGCCAGGTCCCAGTGTGAGGTCATTCAGGCAGCTGACGGCCCCTTCAGCTTCTGCCATGAGGAGGTGGATCCAGCACCATATTTCAGTGACTGTGTCTTTGATGTATGCATGTCAGGAAGTCGAGGCAGTGATCTTTTGTGTAGAGCTCTTGAAACTTATGTCAGTGCTTGTCAGTCTGCTAATGTCCGAGTCTATCCTTGGAGACCAAACACCCCGTGTAGTGAGTATAAAATAAGCTGTGCTGTTAAAGTAATTAACAAAACAAATCTTTCAAAATATTGCTTTTTTTCAGACTAAGCTTCTTTTAACCCAGTGTTCCTTTTCTTTCTTTTTCTCCTGTCATAAAAAGGAATTGAGTGCCCAGCAAATAGTCATTATGAGCTGTGTGGAACAGACTGTGGCAACACATGTGCCAGCAGCATTGATGCCGCCTGTGACCATGTTTGCTCTGAGGGATGTTTCTGTGATGACGGTTTTTCCAGGAGTGGAAGCAGCTGTGTCCCTGTAGAAAGCTGCGGCTGTCAATATAATGGCTTATACTTCAATGTAGGTTATTTCAAGTCAATTTATATTTGTAAATTAAGTTAGTAAAGTAAAAAAGTAGCAGCAAACAGTAACACTCCCTGACTGGTTATGAAGAATTAAAGATCATTTAGAGGGTCGCATGTTATCACAATATCTTAAACAATAATTTCCTGAGGGAAACCCCATCTCAATAAATGTACAAATATTAGCATTGGCACATTTACTTTCACCTTCCTAAAACTATTTGTGTGAAACAAGCTTCAAAATAAAACTAGAAAAAAATTATAAGAAATAGATGTGATAGCACTCGCATCTGTTTTTGGCACTCAGTTTGAAAATTCCTCAGATAATTGAAAAATGCTTCAATTGACATGTAGGAGTGGAAACCTGGCTAAATTTAGTTCATAGGAGGGAGTTTTTAAAGTATTATCTGAACTTGAAAAGAAACATTCTATACTGCATTCCTTTTAATGACAGCGTATTAAAAGTTTTCACAGAACTGAATACTTTCACTTTTCTCTCATCTTGAAGGCTGGTGAGTCCTTTTGGACGGACGGCTGCTCACAGCATTGTGAATGTCAAGCACCAAATGTCTTGATTTGTAATCCCTCATCTTGCACTCCTGCACAAGAGTGCACTATCAGAAATGGCCAGCTGGGCTGTTATGATATGATGTCTACTTGTACTGTATGGGGTGACCCACACTACCTAACCTTCGATGGAGCGCTGGCTCATTTTCAGGGGTCATGCTCCTATGTCATCACTGAGAGTTTGGGCCACAGCTACAATGAAACTCAATTTAAAGTAGTGGCCACCAACCAACACAGAGGAAACAACCTTGTGTCTTTCGTTTCATCAGTCGATATATACCTCTTAAATTCCCCACAGAGTGTGCATGTCAGTCTCGGACCAAACAACAGAGTGAAGGTAAAATTTATTTTAAATTTAGGATAAAAACAAATTTTCATGTGTTAAAATATTTTGCTTTACTATATTATCTCTCATAACAGGTGAATGGAGCGGAGGTTATTCTTCCCACCACAGCAGGAAGTTTAGGTTGGGTGATGAGACAGGGAAGTTACATAGTGTTTGATGCTGTTGATGTCATAGTTCAGTTTGATGGCTATAGTAATTTACTGGTCAGGTTAGGTCGCAACTATCAGAACAGAGTTACTGGAATGTGTGGGAACTTCAATGGTGATCCCACTGATGACAAGATTTTACCCAACGGTGCTTTGGCCCAAAATGACAATCAGTTTGGCCACAGCTGGAAATCAGACACGAGCCAAGCAGGGTGAGCTTAGAATCCAGTTTTCTTCAGCTACCCTAAAAAACTTTACAATTGCAAATATTAATACAAATATCTGCTGCCTCTAAAATATCAAACAACCTTTCTAGATGTGGATCCACTGATGACAACAATGAACCGGCTGACTGCCGCTTTGTAGAAGAATACACTGAACTTTGCAAAGTCATCACCAACACCAGCGGCCCTCTTAGTTCCTGTCACCTGCACTCTGACCCGCAGCCATTTTTCACCTCATGTGTTTACGATCTCTGCCTCTACACGGCAGCCAATGGCATGCTGTGCTCTGCTGTCTCTGCTTATGAGAAAACCTGTACCGTTTTGGGTCTAAACATCCCAGACTGGCGCTCTTCTTTGAATTGTGGTATGTATGTTTGGCTCAACAGAATATTAGTACTACAGGCTATTGATTCTGTCCTGTAGTGTTCTTTGTCTTAAAGTCCTCTCATATATATATTTGATTCAGCTGAGACTGACCCCTGTGAACAGCTGGACTGTGCAGAGTATGAGTGGTGTGGTAAGAAAGATGGAGTGTACGGCTGCTTCTGTGATGAACACCATTATAGACCCAACAATGGGAGCTACGGTAAAAGCAACACCCTTGAAACCTTTTTATTTTTCATATTTAGAACTAACGATATTGATATGGTAGGAAAGAGTAACAAAGAGAATGCAAGACTGGTAGTAGCTTCTGTGGAGAAAAAACACAGAGAAAAAGATAACAGCTGAAATAGAAACAACTAATGCAAATTAGATAGAGGAAGAAAGTAGCAGAATGAGAAAAAGTAGTCAGATGGCTCTACAGCCTAAGAGTACAGCAGCATAACTGTAGAATTAACTCGAGGTAATCTAACCCTTTCCCATGATATATGAAAGAGCTAAGGTAAGCAAGTCTTCTTGGACTGAATCCTCCCTCGCCGGTTTTGGTTGAACACTACCACCACCTACTCTCCTCACTATTTTAAGTTGTCCATTTAATAAAAAGCACATTTTGAGAGAATGTTAACATGGACTCTGAATTTGACAGGGAGTCGATGAAGGAAGGTAAAATAGGGAAGATATAATCTCTCTTTCTAATTTCCATTTTCCCAGTTTCTCTATCTGAAGCATTTTGGAGCAGCTATTTTTAAAAATGCATTTTCTCGACTTCCTGGTAGAAATGTTGATACTCTCTTAAATTTCAAACAGTCTTCATTTTTCTACATCAACTGGTTTAGTTGGTTACTTAACCAGTCAAAATCTGTTTCTGTCTCTGGTAAACAGACTCAAACATCACATGTGCCAGCAGTTCTGGCACCATGTCACTGTCTCGCTGTCAGCTGTTTGAAGCTGGTTTCCACTCCACTGTTCTCCACCTCCAAGATGACTCATGCAACGGGACTCTCCAGGATGGACGACTGGTCTTCCACTTTGACAATGAAAACCATTTGTGTGGAACAGCTCTTAGAGTAGGGTTCCTAAATTAAAACATTCCCATTGAAGCTTAGGTAATGTTACTTCATTTGACTGATACCAGTTTGTCATTTCTTTGTTTAGAGTAATGGGACTCACTTCATGTATGAGAACACCATTCAGGGGAATGTGGATCCTCATGGAGGACTAATCAGCCGTCAGAGGAACCTTCATCTGCGTTTCTGCTGTGTTTACCCTCTGTCTCAGGCTTTGTCAATGGCTGTAGGCATCAACCCTCTTGAGAGGTGATGCTGCCTTTTTGATTGTATCATTCGTTATGATGTCCAGTTTTATCTCTATGTATTAACCCGATATTGCATTTTAATAATTAAATCCTCCAATAAATAAGAATAGCTAAGTCAACCAATCAGATGCTTTTAACTAGGTGGTCACAAAAACTGTTTGTTTTTGCAGCATTTTGAGGAAGAAGCTTCCTGTCGGCACTGGATCATATCGTATGAGGATGATCCCCTATGAGGATGAAGACTTCCTCCACCCCTTTAGTTCCAGCAGAAACATAGAAATGGAAGTTGATGAGATGTTTTATGTGGAAGTGAGAACGGAAGGAGTGGATCAGAGCCAGTTTGCCACAGTTCTGGACTCTTGCTGGGGAACCCCAGTCAACCAAGCAAACTACCCTGTCAGATGGGATCTCATTACTTCACAGTGAGAATGTGTTGTTTTTCTTTATAACTCTACTTTGTTGTTACAGTTTGTGCTTGCCGACAGTCTAACTAATACATCTGCTTCACAGGTGTCCTAATCCAGAAGATGGAACTGTTGAGGTGATTCAAAATGGTGTCTCGACTGTGGCTCGTTTCTCCTTCAGGATGTTTACCTTCACCAACCACACCGAGATGTTCTTGCACTGCAGTGTCCACCTGTGTCTTTTGAGAAGCAACAACTGCACATCTGTAAGTTGCATTGTGTGCACCGTTTAGCTATATCATGTGTAATTAGGTCATAGACCTTCTGAAGCATTAAATGCTGTTTTACTCTTTTAAAGCACTGCTATCCGGGTCATCATACTCGATTCCGGAGGGACATATCTTACCACGACTCTGCAGACCTATCAATTGGACCACTAGTCCTTGGAGCACAACAAAGGACTGGTAAGGTTCCTCCAAACTTTCATTTCTTTGTAAAGACAAAGGAAATTTGTGAATGACTGACAGATTCTATCAATGTTTCTTTTTTACAGGCGGACTAGTCCAAAGAAATGGCGCTTTATGCCATCTGACATCACTACTTACTCTGATTGTCAGTCTTCTGGTGTTCAGAATTCTTGTCAAATGAGATCAAAGAATAATCAATCTTTAAAAACCTGCAAAAAATCTGGTTACTTATGATTTATGTTGGTGAAGGGCATTTTTTGGATTTTTGATATGCAAACATAAGGTCAAAAATTGACGCACTTTTGAACAATTTTACTTCAGAACATGGAATTTGTGTAATGTTCATTTTTTTCTTTCTTCTGTGGGATATCTTAAATTCAGACTTTGGTCATATCAGGGGAAGTAAAATATTAACTCTGTTGTTGGTTTATGGGTTTCCTAGATAAATAAAGTGATATAATGTTTACATGACTAATCCTAAGAGTCAAAGTAAAAAATAAAAAAATGGGATGGATTTTCTCATTCTCCAAATGCTGTATAATGTTGAATGGTAAATAAATATATTCATGTTTCTTTTAATACTAGAAGTGTTTGCATATAATAAGAGTTATAACTTTTATGATAAGGCCTGCTGGATCCAGGTGGCCATAGGAAGCCGGCTATCAATCAGTTCCCAGCAGATAGAACCAAGTTAAAAAAATGTGAAGCCAGTTAGCGAAAAATACTCCCTTCCGTTAAAG
>JAVLVB010000356.1:888514-909324 GCA_032876305.1 Orestias chungarensis | reverse complement strand
AAGTTTTGGGCATTGGCTTTTCTGTGGGTCTGCTATTGCTGGAAACATTCAATCTGAAGGAATAACCGGATGCGTTGTGTAGCTGCACAAGGATGTCTTAATGTATTATGTTAACCTGAAGGGGAAAAAGGATCGCGTTATTTTTTAACTTAGGGCAGATATTGTCTCTGTCTTGTTGCAACTTGCTGAGACACAAGTCAAGTCAATAATATTTATTCCCAGTGTTGTCATAGAGATTCAAGGAAAACGAATAATGCTCAGATAAAATACTGTAATTGCTTCTTCTTGTTTTCAACTTCATGTTGCGCAATAATCTTAATCATCTCTAGATTCATAAATCGCAGACATTTGGTTTATCCTGCAGTCAAATTAATGCATCTAATGCAGTTTTAGAAATTGTTGATTAGTTTCTACCGAGTTTAAAGATCAAAAATGTATGACAGCTTACATAGATTAAAATGACCTGAGGACTTCTACGCAAAAGCAGTTTCATGCCATTTTGCACTTAATTACCAAAAATGTACAGAATGAACTTTTCATAGTTTCAGACTTCTGTTTTTTCTGTGGGTGAGGTGTAAGAAGGAGTATTGCTCTCCTGCAGATGGACCCCAACAGCATATGTAAGAAAGCCGTACTATTCACTAAATAGTAAGCACCAGTAGTGATGTTAAAACTTTCTGCATTTAGCCTTGATTAAATCCTTTTTAACAGAGGCTTACTAACAAAATCCTTTGAATTTTGTTGAATCACTTCTTTTTTTCAGCTATTTTTTCCACGTTTGTTTGACCCTGCATCTTAAAAATGTCACTAGGTCGGTCTGAGATTTTGTCACCACAGAAATGATCAAAACAGTCTGAGCATGTTTGAGTCTGGGTCCTCAATCCAGTTTGGGAAAAACATGATGCACAGACAAGCTGCAGCAGATTCTGCCTCAGGACGACATTGCAGTTGTGTGTGTTGACCCAGTAGGCCTCTGTCTATTATGACACAGTACAAACAGGCTGGGGTTATAGAATGAGTAATCTCTGACGTATACATACTGGAAGGATTTACTGTAAATTTAATGTAAGTCTAAATCTAGACTGTTATTTGATGACAAATTAAAGTTTTTTTTGGTTATAGGGGAGTTTTTTTTCACTGCTGCTACATGTAATCTAAATATAACGGATTGCTGTAAAGTCAATGACACGGTACAAGCAATTATTGTCTACTCAACCCGTGTTCTGGTCCAAGAGGAGACCTTGCAGCAAGTCAGTGAGTTGATGTGATCTCTGGGCTTTCCTTTGACTGAAGCCAATTTGAATTTGAATGAACTGAATTTGAAGCACCGCTTGATATCTACGATCAATTGAATTGCAACTATGAACTAAAATTATTTATCTTGGGAACTGCCTTGAGACGTCATCTGTTATCAGTTGGCCCTGTATAAATAAACTGATTACTGAAACTTGAATTAACTTGTGCTTCTGTTTATTTGTGGTGCCTGTAATTCTGCGATTTTATTGGAACATTTGTGGTGTGATCTACACAGAGAATTCCCTCACAGTAGCAAATAATAAGGTTCCATAAATAAAGTAAACCTTCTTCTGACAACAGCGTCATCCACCACCTCCTTTTTGGAACCCATAAGATGCATGACTATTTAATAAAAACATTTTTTTTAAAATGTAAGACACAGTGAAAGCTAAGTATATGAGAAGCAAATTATTAAAAACAAAAAAGAAAGTCATACTCTAGCTGGTTTCTCCTGTGTTTAATTTCATGTAGGGTCTGTAAAGCCTGACACTGACAAGGTGTTATTATTGTAAACGGACACTCACCCAAAAATTCAACTCAAATCCAAGTCATAGTAAACGCCACAAGTTAACTGACTCAAAGTCACTTTTATTAATATGTATGCAGTCATTTAGCGTGCACTTACTTCATACAGACCTTGTTGCGATGGTTCATGTCAAATTATTTTTCAGCTTTATGATAGATTGTGCTATTGTTTGTTGGCTTAAATGCAGCCATTGCTGATAAATAGTACTGTTAGATGCTACTTTCTCTGCTGGCACGTGACCATCAGGCAATACTGGTCTTTTACTTTGAAAACCAACACACAAAACGACACTGTGAATGTCCAACATAAATTGACGCATTGTTTGTCATCTGTCAAATGTTTTTCCTGCAAGACAGCGTAAACATCAAAGCGGGGCTTCATCTTATATGCCACCTTTTTACTACATACTCCAGATCTCTAATCACTATTTAATGCCTCCAAACAATTTTTCCACTCAAGACTCTGAATGTTAATGTGACTTGAGGACCTTTTTCAACCAAACCTTTTCCTTCCAATTAACCCTCCATTCATGCTTGGATAGAGCCTTCAAGCTTGAGTCAATTAGTTTTTGTGTCTTACCCCATTGTGTGGTGGTTATCAGTGACTGCTCACTCTAGTCTTCTGTATAATAAGGTTTTCACGATGCTCCAGTAAATTTGTCATTTTCTGCTTATTTCCTTTCTTTTTACAGTTTTTTATTCTTAATTCATGTAACCCCCTTAAGGGGTTACAATGTATTTAAGTAACAAACACTACACTGGGTAAAACAACATGGTCTACTTTATGTTTAGATAAATGGGGGAAATATCTGTGTGCTGCTAGTGATGATATCTTCTTTGAGAACTACAGTAATTTGTTTCAGTTTACATTTTGCGTAGCAAGAGTGCAATATTACATCACTCCATTATTTAAAGACCGTATCAATGTGAAATCATGACCATCACTCTATATTTGCATTTATGCTACAGAGACCAGTCAGTGCAACCAAAACCGAGCCCGTGTATTATATCAGATGAAGAACATTGATGCTTGTCCTTGGCTGTTCTAATGACTGACCAAATTTCAGGAACAGAATATGGACACCAGAGTTACAGTTTGCTGGTAGGCTCATGTTAAACCCTCCTTAAACTCTTCCTGGCACTGTGCAAAAGGGGAATAATACTCCACATGTTTCATTTTCGGTTCTCCCTACAGAAGCGTTACATGATTCTATAACTTTCAACTCCTCATATAAGGAGTGAGATGACGATTTGAACGAATGCTGGTGTCAAAAGAAACTGTATAACTAATTATATCAATAGGGTAAAAATAAACAAAGGTTATATAAAGTTTACATGAATTACAGTAGAGATTATCTGAATAACTACATGAATCCATCAAATCAAATCGAAAATACTTTATTTATCCAAAAGGGAAATTAAATGTTATTGGAGTACCTCATTTAACTGAGGAGTTGTTGTACATGGTGATGGCTGCGGGCAGAAAAGATCTTCTGTAGCGTTCTGTTTTGCAACTAAGATAAAGACGCCTCTGACTAAAGTGACTCTGTTTTCCAACAAAAGTCTCAACAAGTGGATGTTCAAAATCCTTCTTTCCATCATCAACTCCTGAGATTCCACATATGTCCCCCGCAACAGTCACAGCCTTCTTTATCAGGTTGCTGAGCCTTTTTAGGTCCCTTGCTCCAACACTGCTGCCCAAACAAAAGAGGAGATGATGCTCTCAACAACGGACTTATAGAAGATCTGTAACATCTTGCTGCAAACCTTGAAGGGATTTTAGCTTCCTCAGGAAGTAAAGTCCGCTCTGTCCCTTCTTCTAGAGGCTTCACTGTTGCGTTTTCAGTCCAGTCTGTTGTCCAGATAAACACTGAGGTATTTGTATTCCCCTACAATCCCTACTTCATAATTAAATGTAATTTTATCAGAATTTACTCAAAGTTTGCCCCACCGGTTTCATTCACATTTTATGTAACACTAACAAGTACAACTTTCTGTATTCGGAAGACAGTGTTTCATTCATGTAGAATTTATGTAGAATTATGTAATTATTCTGAACCTTCCGAATTTGTTTTAAAGCAATCTAGAGACTTTCTTTTAGCAAAGTCAAAAAGCAGGATGGATGTTATTCCGTCCTGCTTGTTGTGGCGACAGCAAGGTACACTATACATAAAGAAAAAGGAGAGGCAACCATACGATGACGTTGCAGTGATGCCAGAGGAACAAACAGAAGAGAAATTACTAAAGGAGTAATAAGGTAATAATAGTATGATGTGGGAGAAGGTGAAAAATGGCTCTATTATGGACCTAATAGAATTTCCTATAGTCTCAGAGGCAAGCAGAATGGACTCACCCACCACACCACTTTGCCTTCCAATCCACTCATCAATCCATTTGCTCATACAAGATGGATAATTTAATCAGTCTTCACTTAATTGTGTGGCTCGCAAGGAGAGCCTGGCTGTGTTTCAGCAAACAGAGGCAGGTGATAGAGGAGGATTATGAGCAGAATAATAGAACGGAGTCAGAAACCGCATCAGTTCATTGTTTAAATGGACAGCTTGTAAGAAAGTGTGTTACATGTCCCTGTTGTAAACACAGAAACAAAACTCATTCAATGTAGAAGGTTGGCTGGGAAATACTCCTGCGGTGTAAACTGCACAACTGATTTACAGCCAATTAAAACATATTAAATGTGTTAATGTACACACAAGAATAAATGTACATATAATTTAACCATAAAGTTCATGTGGGAATGTAATCATATTACAGCATTTATGTATGTACAGCAGATGCAAATAACAAATTAATGTAGTTTTATGTGTCTGGCGTTATATTTCAGCAGTACTAAAAAAAATAGTATGAAGGCAGAAAAGTGCAAAAACACTTAACAGGTAAATAAATTAAATATTATGAAACTGTCTTTACATCTTCTAGCAGTTTTAGGCATTTACAAATGCCTCAGTGTTGCTTATGAAACCTGAAGGAAAAATTATAATTTTAGATACTGTTTTTCATTACAATTTTTCACAAGAACAAAATAAAAATAACAAATACCTCTTCAGGCTAGACAATCAAAATTCATAGCAAATTTAGGATAATATAATGCTGAGACCGATAGCAAGTAATCTTACATCAGTGTTTGACCTGCCTATACCTCCTCTGGAACAATATTCCTAGAAACCCTTTTAAACCTCAGAGACAAAGAAGGCCATGTTAGGTTTCTGTGTTAACTTGCTGTGTCCTCCAATGTCTATTTAAAGGTCATCACACACCGTACAAAGCTCAAAACATCACCTTTTATGTACTCAGTTATATCTAGATACAGTTTAGAGTGACTAGATATGTAACATGGGGAGCCTGATATTCTTCTCTCCAGCGACATCCTCCAAGTCCTTCTGAGGGATCCCAAGGTGTTCAGGTGAGATGTGTAGTCCCTCCAGTTAGAGGTGAGTCTTTCCCAGGGTCTCCTACCAGCGGAAAATTTTCTGTTTTTCCATTTAAAATGAAAATGACAAAGAGGAACCAATCATTTCCTTGTCCACTTTGTACGTATATACACACTGAGATTTTCAGTAAACAGACTTGATATGTTACAGACTATATAGTTCAGACACAAATTTCCCTATCCTTTCATTTTATGTTTACATAACAGACCGCTATTGGAAATTAATCTACTCTATTGCATTGTCGGGCAGAAATCTTTGATCCAAAAGGATCAGGCACTACTTTACTGTACCGCACACGTCAGATCTCCTGATACAATCTGTCAACACCAAAGACCATACATGTGTAATTATCTCAGGTTTTTTAATGAGTAGATACAGCACATTTTTTATTATGTACTTAACTTCCTCATAAAGAGGTCATTTACTTGGTTGCTGATTGATTTTAAAGTTCTTTGAATTGTAACCATATGTTGAAAGAATGCTTTGCCAACTTGAACGGTATGGGGTATAAAGACATTTTATAAGGCATGATGAAAGAAGCAGTATTATGAATGAAAATGTGTATTTTCCAGACGTGTCATTTCATAGCACAATCTATGTTACCTCATTATAAAAAAAATGCATATATATTAAGAACAGGTTGAAAGAAAGTTGACCTCACATTATAACTGAATTTGGCAGCTTGTAACTGTTCTTTGTCTCTTTAAGACATTCCTTACCTTTCCAACACTTAACCTACAGCAAATAATCACAGTACTTCTTCTCCATATGGTCAAATAATTTACATCCTTTCTAAGGAGTATAGTATAATTTTTGGAAAATGCTCAACTCAGGATATTGTCCTGTAGTTCCTTCAGTTATTTGCTAATTGGATCTGGCACCAATTAATTGGAGGTATGTTGCGGAGGAGCAGAGGGGAAAAGGTGCTTCGTTGGACTGGAGCTCAGGGACTGTAGCTCAAAGGTGGAGCTATCGGTAAACTGAAGCAGCAAGAGTTTAAGCACACCAAATGTCTGCAATGACAGATTCAAGGATTAGTAAAACATGCTTAAATAAGTGAAAGAAACATGTTTTGATTAAGGGATGACCGTAGGACATTATATAGAGATTTTTTTCCAAGATTTAAAAAGTTGCATGCATGGGTTGGCAGCAAACATCTGGTCGGTGTGTTTAAATTTAAACAAATGGTTTACTACAGTACATAGATGAAAAAATAGGAATATCAACTTCTACATTTTATATAGCACTATATTTATCTGCGGAAAGATTATTATAATCATTATGTGGTATTGATTAAGCATGTTTAATTCAAACCAGTGAGAGTACATGCCGTATATTTGACTGTTTTTAAACAAGCAAAACTGTAATAGTATGCACTGATGAAGTATCTGGGTGATAAAGTTACACATAATCAGCACAAGAAGTAAGTAGATCATGTTCTTGTCAAGTTAAACAAAATTTTAGGAAATTTGTTAATAGATATAGGTGAATAGATGCTTGGGAATAATGAAAAGCTAGAATGAATTTAAACGTGCTTAACCAAATTTCTTTAAGTGTCGAACTTTTCACTAAAGTAATGAAATGAAAACTTTTGAGAACCAAGTTTAAAATTAAGACCACATTCATACTGATGACTTTATCATGTCTGTCGGGCAAAGGGCGCAATCTTCTCTATAACCTTATACTTTTATTTCTTTAATGTAATTGCAATTTTCCAAACTAAATCTCACATTGTGTCAGGTTGGGTCCTTTCAGTGTACTTTTCAGATTTGTCCACTGGGGGTTGCTGGAGCCACCGCTGCCGGTGCATCTGCTCACCAGACCAGGTGCATCCAATCGGCTATGACGAGCTGGACCAGTTAAAGGGAGCGGTGAAACAACTACTCATCGCCTGAGTATAAGTTGCTTCTGGTAAACCTCTTGCTCTCAGTGCCAACTCAAGTGTTTACTTGCTCTCTAGTTTAATGTTTGTTGTTGTCTTAGCTCTTAGTTCTCACGTCTAGTTTAAAGTTTCTAGTTTCCTCGAGTTGTTACTTTCTTCTGAGTTTCTAGTTTTTGTGGTGGCTCGTGTTTATTTTGCTACTTTGTTTTTTCCCCGTTTTTCATGCCCCTTACAATCTCCTGTGCTCCACCCAGTTTCCCATCGTCTCCAGAATAGATACCTTTCAAGAACCTCTCCCGTCTGTGCAACTCTCTGGTGTCTGCCCGTTCCACCACTCTCCATCTGCTGCGCTCGCCCACCTGGACAACCGATCTCTGGATTCACTGGAAGGACTCACCACTCACTCCTCCTGGCCTCAACAATCAACCCACAAGTAAGATCTCCCCAATATTCTTCATGTTTCGCCTGCATTACCTCACCTCGCTCTGCTGACCTGTCAGTGGTGTCCGGTCTTCCACGTCGTCCTCGCCATCTTCTGGTTCCCATTGCTGTCTGGTGTTCAGTTGGCGATCACCTCTGGTCCCCGTTGCTGACAGCCCTCTCTGATCTTCTCGTTGCCGAACTCTCTGTTTAAGATCCAAACCCTATTCTCTTCAATAAATCTAATTATTATTGTACTCCTGAGAGTCCTCGATTTATGTGGGTCCTGAGCTTAAACAACATGACACATTTACTCTTATCATACTGCAGTCCTCATCAAACTGGGCACCTACAATAACTGGTTTGACTTATTCGTCTTTCACCACCGTATGTCACTTGTGCACACATGGTTCTCTTCAAACACGAAGCATTCCAGCTCACTGGAGGGCAGCAGTTAGCTTGGCAATGTGCTTTCCATTTGAACAAGGGGTCACTTGGAAACTGATATGGATGCTGGGGCTGTTTTACTACATACTTATGCCATTTCTGATATGAACAAGCTGGGAGTGAGACTATGTCCACAGGTTACAAAGCATTAAACCAGATTTATTTGGATTGGGAATTTGGGGAACTGGTTTTAAGATATTTTGATGATGATCGAAATATCTTAATGATCCCAGTGAAAACAAACTGGTGTTTTACTTTATACATAATGAAAATGTAACCATTATTCGTGGGAAAAACCCAGGCATGACGTCTACTAGAACAATTTGTGTACCAAACCATTTTGTCAGACTCAGTTATAAATACTTAGAATAACAATTTATTAACTTAGACAGAAAAGTGTAATGAGTCTTGTCTGTGTGCTCAGTTTTTTTGGCTTCACAATTAAGCTCGCCTGATCCACTTGCACAGTGCTGCTCCTCTGCAGCATAATCGGGCTCATGCCATGAACCTGCGTATCTGCCTTCAAATACAACTCTCCTGCAGGCAGATTACACCAAATATTTGTAGGCCTTCGAAAGAGTAGATGGACAGTTGTCATGCCTTGCCTGCCCAAGATTCTCATTTGTGATACAGTTAATATCCTGTTGGATCAGAGAACAATCTATCTCAGTGCATCTCCGACCCACAGTGATGTTATTGCGGTGCTACCAGTTTTCCATTCCACAACCGAGAAGCTGAAATCTAGCTTCCCCTTTTCCTTAAGAAATCAAAAAAATGGTTTTACTTCTGAGTTTCTCTGAATATAAACCTGTATCAAACTGTAACTTGTCTCTCCCACCTCAGAGGTCCCTGATCCTGCTGGTTTCTGTTATTCAATACCCTCAGAAACAATAAATGTTTTAATGCTTTCAAATCCCCAGGGTTTACCATTGCAAGAACTTTACTAATGTGAAAGTATTCTCTCTGTTTCCCACTGTCCTAATATTTGTTGTTTCTTCCTTGTGCTCTTAATTCTACATTCCCTTACTACTTCCTTGTGTCCTTCCCTTAGACCCCACTTCACTCATGACCCTAATTTTTTCATTATGTCTTAAGGAATATTCCTAAGTATATATATTTTAGGCTTAATATGACATCACTTGTTTTATTTAGCCACCAATTGGTTTAACAGGGAAAATACTGGTACTACACCTGGCCCAACATTTTGTTAAGTTGTGGTACCTTCCTGGATGGGGGGCATCGGCTAAGATGCAGCTTCCAGCAACTTCATTTTCTCCTTCAATGGGACTCGATTTATTCTTTTTAACAAAGGGAAGAACAGGCTCCACAAATCACTCATCAATATTTGTGTTTTACTACGTCTTTATTTACATACTTTTTACCTTCTCTCTTCCCTTAATTACTCATTGAGCTACATTTGTAATTTGATAAACTCATTTGTATATGTTGGGTCAATAAAGAGTGAGTATATTTAGGAACTATATTTACTACTTGTCTATTAGAACTTAAAGCAAATTCACATTCACTATAGGACATTATATGTATTAGTATACATAGAACATTCAATGTTTCTGTACAATTCAGTTTCCGTGTATTTTCAGCCTCATTACTGTTTATCATTAGGGCTGGTTACAGAAATGCACACCCAATACACAGTTTTCCCATTTTACTCTTTCAGTCCAACCTATATGAACTCCCATTTTGCATAATTAGGTTGTTGTGACTCAAGTGCAATATCATCACATTCACCTTCAACTGTTCACTGTACAAACAGACAAGCATCTTAGGCTGAAAAATAGATTGTCTGACATAATTGAACTCATAAATAAACCAAGAAACAAGAAGAAAGCAAAGACAAACCAGGGTCAGGGTATGTTTTCTAAATTACCTTACACCTTCCAAGTTTTAATTAATGAAATTCATATTTTTCCTGGTAGACAATGCACGTTGTGTGATAATGTTGCTAATGGGGAGGCTTACGCTTTGAAGAATAAATAAAAACTTGTGCTATGCTGGTGCAAAAGTTTCAGATAATCTGGTCTTGGAATGTTTTGTAATTTATTTGCAACATGTGATGTTATGAGGGTATTCTTTATTGTATGATTTATTATAGTTCACCTTTATGAATACTAGCATGCCAAAGTTAGAACTGAAAAAGAAAAACCTGATCCACAACTAAGAGAGGCCTTTTGATTTAGGGAAATCATCTAAGTATAAAAATCTATTATAAAAAATTGGCTAACTAATGTTTAAAGTAACAAAAAGTATTAACATACATTTCTGACCGTAGTTGCATTAACAAACTCATAGTTGTGGGTTTTCCAAGCTCAAAAGCTGTGTCCAGATCTGCTCTCATAACAATCATAATTAAATGAAATTGACATTATGGCACTAATAGACTAACACAGATATAGCTGATATAGCTTCATTTATCTTTTTATGACAAGGGGTTGCTGTTTGGTTGTAGATTTCTAAAACATGGTAAGCAAGTCCTACTAGGATCTATTTGCTAAAACACATGTGTCTGCATCATGACTGCTGTAAAACATTGGGTCATAAATAATGATAAATGAAGTATCTTTCTTTTGCTATTTGTTTCCATCAAACATGGACAGTACTGACAGTACTCTATTCGACTATACAGAACTATACAGTGCTGCCTAATTGGCTTTGGTTAAACAAAAACTGGAAAAAGACAAATGACTTACAAGTAAAAAAAAACATATTATATTACAAATTCCTAAAAATAATAAATGGACAATACAAACATACACCTGAAGTAGTTCCCGGGCACTTGTATCTCATTAAAGACGTACATGAATAAACATTTAAGTGCTACAATCAAAAACAGAAATGTAATACCATTTAAAATGTGTTAGGAGACACACAAAGTAGAGAGAACTAGCAGTAGTAAGAACACCTTCATAAAAAAACTGTGCTTGTGAGTAGTATCTAAACTTGAAGACTTGCTTAACTGAGCCCTATTAAAATATAATGTACTAGATGGTTGAAGAAAAAACACTAAAATGAAAAAAAAAAATAACATGCTTAACCTCTGAACAAGCTAACTAACATATATACCTGGATTTGATTAAAGAAAGTCTGAAGCTTTCTGTTTCTCTCATGCATCCTGTGAGTTTTTTTCAGTTATCATGCCTTTTGTCAAGCGCTTATCCCTCCAAACAAAGAAAAGAAACTCATCGGTTTACCGGTTCCTGAGTCCAATTCATTAGTTTGATTGTCAGTTGCAAGAATAATCATTTTCTGTTATGTCAGTGTGTTTATTCAATTGTTTCTGTGTTAATGTTGCTAACAATTTTGGCAAAAAATGTACCTGAAACAAATACTATAGAAACTCTGGCTGGTATTAAAGAAAGGTCTTTTTATGAGTTATAATAGGAGCTCGTGATTAACGATCAATACTATAGTATGCAAAGACAGCATGTTACCAACAAAAGCAATCACTATGACTTCAGACTTTGTTAAATCCATTGAACAATAAACAGTATATGGTCCCCTCGTGAGTGTGCCTTGCAATTTATGCGGCAGAATATATTTTTCTCGTTCTCACATCATTAAATTTGAACGCAAATGAACAGACAAACATAATATCGCTGTATTTTTGTTGTTGCACAGTACATGCATATAGAGAACTACAGACCGTAGGTGAGTATCTATGCCGACTGAACGTACTATTGTGTCTACTTATTTGCCATATAAATCATGTATCTACGATTTTTACAGGATTTCTACTTTTACTGGGTAAGAATGAGAAACTGTAATACTGGAGTCATGTTTCATTGGCTAGCCCAGGCCTACGTACCAACAGGTTGCAGCTAACCTTTGTGTAGCCCTCCACTAGGAAGAAGGAAAAAAAAGGTGTGCCGAAACAGATGAAGTGGTGAAGAGATAATATCCACACGCACTGCAGCTTTGTGTTTCATCTAACTCTGAGGCAGGGCGGGAAGAAGCGGGTACACCTGAAATGAGTCCATCAACACCTCCTCGGGGTGTCACATTTGCACAGATCTAGAAAGGACGATCTCATCCAGCAGAAGAAACAGGCCTATAGTTACAGATGCAGGCCACTCGTCAAGTACAATGGAGAAAAAAAATCCGACGTGGCATGTAAATAATGTCACTGAACAGGTCAGGCCTGAAAGCACTTCTGCTTCTTTGGTAATATGGATGTAAATGTGATGAGTGAAAGAGCCACAGAGATCACAAAGGGTTATGAAGAAAGAAACAAACAGAAAGCAACTAAGAGGAAATAATCTACAGAAGTTTATGTTTAAAGCATATACAACAGCTCCATGGCTATGGTTTAATCCAAGCATTTAAAGCCTGTTTTCTCCATGAATAGAAAAGAAATGAAACTTTCCAACTTTCAAATTGCTTTTGTTTTTATGTGTCAGTAAATTCGGAAAAGGTTACACCAATCTGCTTTGTTTTTGTAGAATTTAAGTTTTAAGTAATATATAACACTTTCCTTTTGATTAATGTAGTTTCATGGATTTCTAGGATCTCTCGTGACTGTTGCTGATCTATTGTCAAGCAACTATAGCAGGCATAATGTGGAATAATTTAAGACATTGGGTTTGGAATATTTGAACTTTAAGGATCATGTATTACGCTTTTTAGGAAAAAGAATGCAGAAAAGCTACACCACAGAGGTAGCAGTGGGCTTTATACGGCTCGGGCCGAGCACCAAACTTTGAGCTATATCATCGCGGTTAATCTTGCGTAGTGCCAAGCACAACACATCGATGCTTGCGGAGTCCTTTTTCGCCCAGTCGGACAGAAGTGCTTGGATGGGATGCTCCTCCTGCTGGAAGGTAGCGATCCGCTCCTCCTCATATCCGAGGAGGCCCGCCAAGTTGCACCAGTCGCTGTCCTGCATGTGGTCGCAATTGTCTTCTAGACTGCCTTGAAAAAACAGCTTCTCCACTTTCTCTCTGGTGTGGAGAGGAAGGAGCAGACAAGGCTCTTCATCAATGGTCAAAACTGCAGGGAGAAATTAGGAATGTTTTAATTTATTTAAAAAGTTTATTTATGAAATTCAATTAGAAGTGGTGGACCCATTCAACAACTGGTGTGAGAGTCCTCGATAAATCCAGACCCAGATCTAGATGTTATCTCTGACATTTGTCATTGGTCTGTTTGTTTTAAATGGCTAGCATTGTGTAGTGTACATCAGGGGTCCTGTAGGGGTCCAGATTTCACATGCTACTCTATCTAAACTTTTACATTAATTGCTTCTTCAAAACACCTGAATCACCTGAAGGAAAAAGAAGAAAGGTCTGTAGTGGTTACAGCTAGGAACAGACAGTGTGTCTTCTTACAATGAACCAGAATTTGAACTGAAAAATAATTAAACTATCTGAATATTGTGGTGTGCAAAGTAAAGTGTTGCTGGTCTGCAAAAACAGTCTACACTGTAGTGTAGTGACCACAACCTCAACACTACAAGTCATATCAAAACATAGAGGAAACAGCATAATACTAGCCTTGCAATTTAGCTCAATGCGCTGCACGAAAATGTCAGCAGGAATTAACTTAACATTTTAGCTATATGTTCTGAGTCAGTTACACTTTTACTATTAAAATTATATAATAAGATTATAGTAGCTTTCCTAGCTCAGTTAATGCATGTTATCTATTGCAGTCAACTGAAATCAATAAGACAGACTGTAGCACTTAATATTTCTGTAGTGATTCGTTACAGTATTAATTTAATGTAGTATATTATTTTCTATCAACTGTAAAGCTAAACTGTTCAAGTATATGTACATGGCAATACATTTTGTGACTGGCACTTTTTTATCTGTAAGTAACTAAGATTCAAATTAGAGAAAAAACTAAAGGATCAAGACAGGATCCAGCTTTAAGCTTAGCTCAACAGTTTCAAGTGCAACATAACATGGCTTTTGCAAAAGGACGGTTCTCTTTCACAGAACACTGAAGGTTTTGTGATAGGAACTGCTTAAATATTTCTAAAAATATATCCAGATTAAGCTGAAGCCATTAAAGATCAGAAAACTAGAGGCTATTTTATCAAAAAGAGGAAACATTGTTAGTTACAAGAAACAGTAAGAGCAAGTTGCACCGCTTGCTTAAAGGAGCTGATGCTAACTAAAGAGAATTCAAGACATCAATGTTTTTACTAAAGGTAGCTTTCCTTTAAAAAAATAAAATAAAATAAAAGTACAAAGAATAATAATAAAAAAACAGCTTTTTCTTGCGTTACGTTTCCGTCTTTTAACAAATCGACCTGTGTGCACTGCTTGTTTTATTTGTATTACAGTAAAGGAAATACTATTTCTATACTCAATGGCCTTTGTTTCCTTTTATGTTTGTAGGCTGATAAATCTTAAAAAGACATAAATTGTCTTGAACTTGTTTGTCAGGGCATTACTTAAATCCAGAAGCAGCACACACAGCCTAAAAAGCAAACACTGTAAACCCTGTCAGGTCTTCAGTCCTTGTCTGCTGATTTGCTACAGTAAGTTTCAAAGGTCATTGTCAACATGGAGTCAGCGAAGGCCTGAAATGCTTCATTGCTGAGGGGGAAAATGTCTTTCTTTAAACTTAAAGGGTCAAAGAACAACTAAAGTAATTTAAAAAACAAGGTTTTTGCATTAAAACATGTCTGAAAGTAATTTAACCAATGTATTTAGAAAATTATTACATTTCTATCACACATTGATAGTGACCTTGGTGCATATATGTTGGTGTATTAGCGAGCTTGTCACAGGTGCAATTACCTGTTTGCGACTGAGTCTGGCCTTGCTGCTCTTGCAGACTTTGGCTGTCCACAGAAATGCCACTGTCGCTGTGGAGTTTCTCCCCCTCTGGGGACGGAGTCTGGTTCGGATTGGTCGTGCAGTTGTTGGCCCCCTGCTTGTTCTGCTTGCAGCTGTTCCACCTGAACCAGGATCGGTGGAAAGAAAAAGACAACCTTGTACTACACGCAAAAAGGCCCCAGGCCAGGATTTGAAACAAGGACAATCTTGCTGCAAGCAAAACCTGTCGCACCTTAACACACTATTTTTGTGATCTGTAAATGCATGCAAGGCTCTGGCTAGAGAGGCTGGACGGTTATCATAAAACTGGATATATAAGACAATAAATTCAATGAATACACCTTTCACAATTCCTAAATATGAAATGATTACTGCAACCAAAAATTTAATCAAATTCGCACCAGGTCATAAATGCAGCAGTGATTGAAAATATAAAGAGTTTATCTATTTGGATTTTTATGTATAATCATATTTTGTATGCAACATTTTTGTGAGGAATGGACCATATTGTGACCCATAAAACAAGCTGTCAAGTCTAAAAGTTGTAGCAGACGATTTTATTAAAAATACAAATGTGGTGAAAAGATGAAAAACAAACAAAAAGTGAGTTTTATATCCATCGACGTCAGTGTTTGCATATTTAATTAACTTATCTTTTCATTTGTTGAGAAAAATGAGATTGCTTATTTCTAATAAGCAATCTCTATTCGGTTTTGTAACTGCATGACATGACTGGAATCACGAGTAATGTTAATAGGTGTGCGATCATTTGAGTCAAAAACTTCCTGTGGTGAAGGACAGTTATAAATAACCTTGTTTTTGAACCTTCCATCATGCAGCTTTGTTTCCAGGGTTCAGCAGCTTTTACGCTGCTTTTTTAAGCTGTAGATTACAATAAAAGGCCACATTTTAAAGTTCCGGCTTTTTTCCACCCTGTACTCACCTCTTAAAGATGATGAAGGCCACAACACCCACAACAACAGCTGCTAGAATTGAGCAGTAGATGGGAATGAGTTTATCATTAAATCCCTGGTAGAGCCTTTTTTGGGTGCCACCACCAGTAGTAGTTGTGGTGGTGCTGCTGCTTTCAGTCGCGACCTCTGGTGGCGGGTTGTCTAGTATCGTGTAACTCTCAGTCGATGATGGGAAACTAGTATTGGATGTGTCGTCCAGTGCGTAGTTTGCTGCAAAGAACATCACATATACACAGGATCAGCTTTACAAGTATAATGACTACAGTGAGTAATAAAGGCAGAAATAACAGAATTTAGCTTGTTTTGCTCTTTTCAACTACCAGCTCTGTCAGTCAAATATTCGTCCTATTTTCAGCTATAAATTAATAAATAAATAAACATTTTAGCAGCTTGCTGGCCTGAGGCATTCAGTTGTGTCTTGTTATAATGCCAGAAGCCAACGACACATGAGAGGATTTTCATTTCTAACCATTTTCAACCTTAGCCTGAAGTCCAGTCCACTTACAATTTCCTTTTCAAATAGTCCAGAATTATTTTTATTTAAGTTGTTTTGCAACCATCTTTGCTCTTATTATTTTGATGAAAAGTTTTTATTATATAAATGAATGAATGAATGAATATAATTGTGTTTTAATTGTGTTTTAAGATCATATTCACTTGATATCGCTGGTTCAACTAAGCACGCAACCTGGTGAATAGTTCTGCTTCTATGCAGCCTTAATAAACGCAAAACTAAAAAAATTATATATTTTTTATTTTATTATTCATTTTAGTCGAACTATGAGTCAATTAATAGTTTCAAATACCAGCAGATGCTTGAGAGAGATTCTCTAAGGAATGAAAACAGGGCTTTTTTCCTAATCCAGCAAGAGCTGAAAGAAATGTAGACTCTGAACAGAACACTAATCTTTTGATAATCAAAAATATTAAAGGCATCATAGCACACAGCAACTTGGTACTTAAACAGAAAGACATATTTGTATCACTTCACTTAGATATGCCAACAAAGATGGTAAGATAAGAACATGTGGTTTACTACATTTTGTTTAAGGGTATAAAAATAATTATTCACTGGATCTGCTAATGCTTAAAGAGGGGGGAAAAAAGAAAAATATAAAAAATGAAATGAAGGGAGTTACAAGAAATTAATAAGGCAACGGCTCATTAAGGAGCTGTAAATATCAGATTCAGCATAACTGTTGAATTGTACACCATAAATTTAACTCCGTTAAATAGGCAAAATTATAAGCAATAATTCTGTAGTGGTTTTACTGGTCTGGCAAACCTTCCCAGTATGGCTTGTCTGCAAATTATGCTGGGAAAAGCACCAGTACAACAAATACAAGTAATTATTAAGAGTGATAACCGTAGGAGAAAATTAGGCATTATTTCAGGAACAATCTAGGGCTTTTAACGCGTAATGTGATTTGAAAATCACGTACTTAGTGCCTCTTAATTTGGAGCACCCACCACTTTCAGGGTATTTACAAGTGAAAGTAGAAAGCAGCTCAGAGGAGAAAAAAAAACTTTAGAGAATCTGAAGCCTTTAATAGATTTTCCTCATTGAGGGCATGTCAAGTGGTGTCAGATGATGCAGTCTCACTTAATCTTTTTTCACATTAAACTGAAGTATTTTCAGCTTTTCTGGGAGGATTGCAGCTTTATTGTCACATTGATTCATGATAGATGAATGAAGTCAGAGGTAACCCTCTCCTGACCATACGTTGCTTCTTTATAAGCTGCACCAGCTCGAACGCCAAGCTCTTAAACATCTTACCAAACAGGACATTACCTGCTGCTTTGTTTGGAAACATCCACAGATATACTATTGCATGTCAGAAAATCTCTGTGCAAGAATAATCATAACTCTGTCTCATGCTGAAAATGGAAGGGGAACACACCCCACTACATACATTAGACCCTACATCAGGGTCACTTCCCCACAATCCCAGAGGAACCATTAATGAGCCTTGGAGTAGGTTTGTCCATCCAGTCCTGCCCACATTCCTCCGACCATTAGCAGACATGTTCACTCCTTACCAGAGATATGGAAACCTATCCTCGCCTGTCACTTACTTACACTTTCTCACATTATTAACAGGAAATCATCCTGTTGGCTTTCAAGGGCTCTAAATACTTCAGGATAGCTGCTGAGTGTAGGAGGTGAAAACATCTACAGGATTATGTGGCGAGTGGCTTTGGTGCCACTTCACAAGGATTTGAAAATGCTTTATGGAAACACCAAGTCTTACCAACTTAATAGGAAACCGGAACAACCCTTAAGGCAGTGTTTTTCCCCTACCCGGTCTTATAACAACCTTGCTGACCAATTTGAAAGCCTAAAGCCTCAGCAATACTGAGTCAGTTTTTATTAGTGTTCAATGCAGCAAATCAGTTAGCTTTTTTTTTTTTTGGGTATTAAATTTGGATGATCAAAATTAATGAGAGGTTAATTTTATCTTCTGAAATCTACAGTTCCTTCAAGCTTTTCATTTAACCATTTAAGCTGCCAGCTGCTTAAGTTCAATAAACTGTTGGCTATCTACTTCTGTTAGACGCATTCAGCTTGTTCAGAAAAGCCGAACATGCATCTTTACATGCATCTTCCATGTGGTCACTCACTCCTGCACGCTGCGCTTATTTTAAACGAGCAGCTGAAGCTAGAGGAATTACGACAGTCTGACAAATGGCATGTCCCAAGCAAGGTGTTAAAAATATCTGTAAACAGCCGATCAGTGCAGCGCCTCACGGTTTTTTGTGGCTGTGACTCAGCAGCTATGATTTATTGAGGAGTGGTCTTAATCCAACTAAGAGGTCAACACTCCAAAAGCTGAATTGAGCGTGTTTGTGGTTGCACGTAAAAGGGTAAAATGCTCTTTAGAACATCACATTTTTTTAAATGTGAGTTTAACAACGCATTCAATTATCGTCAATATCACTTAATTATAATGATCAGGCATCCCTGGTTAAAATAAACTACAAAATATGTTCCATCCAGCCATCTTCAATACAAGACATAAAGATGAACTAGTGTCTCCATAATCGCTATAGTTACTGCTCCTCACCCCACATATCTTTTACCCTCTAGAAGACATATACACTCACGAAACAGAACACCATCCATTGACAAAACTGTTCTTTGTCCAGGACAAATGTCCCCTCCCCAGCTCCTTTCTTCCTCCTACATCCGCTCATTTTAATCCTATATATTTGTTCTGCTTGTTCCTATCAGCTTTCTACCTTCTTTTTAGTTTGGTTTGTATGTTCATTTAACCTATTTAAATGACATCACATTGTTGCTATTTAACTGGGCAAGTTACATCTTTGATTCTCATTATTTCAACACATCCATTTGTCAGGGGGAGTTCTTTAGTGAGTTCCACAGGTTGTCCACGGGGGGGGGGGGTTATCTGAGCTCCTCTGAGCACCCTCTCCACCAGCTCCCCTGCCAGGTGAATCGAGTTAAGGCCATCAGCTGAGCAGTACAAGAGGAGCGGTGGATCAACTACTCAGTGCCTGAGTATTAGTTGCTTATTGTAACCTTTAGTCCTCAGTGCTGTTCTCTGGTGCTATTGCTCTCAAATTTTTGATGTCCCTAGTTTCTTCAGTTTTTTGTAGTTTACAGCAGGTTACAACATTCTCAGTGGTCATTCAGTCCCAAGATTCTAACCGGTCATACGAACCTCTGGTCTCACCCCTCTGCTGGCTCAGCTCGCTTTGCTCGCTCCTTCAACTCCATCTGCTGTGCTCACCACCTGGACAACCTTCACCTGGATCTGCCTAAAGGACTCACCAATCACTCCCCCTTCATCCTTGAAGTGGACGCCTCTGAACTGGGGGTTGGAGCAGTCCTCTCCCAGAGATCAGAGGAGGACAGCAAACTGCACCCCTGCGCCTTCTTCTCCCGACGTCTCTCCCCTGCTGAGAGGAATTACGACGTGGGAGACCGGGAACTTCTAGCCATAAAACTGGCCCTTGAGGAATGGCGTCATTGGCTGGAGGGTGCTAATCATTCAGTGCTGGACTGGACAGATCACTGGAACCCGGAGTACATTAAATCAGCCAAACGTCTTAACCCACGTCAATCTCGCTGGTCCTTGTTCTTCTCCCCTTTCAAACTGTCTATTTCTTACAGACCCGGATCCAAGAACCTCAAGCCCGATGCTCTCTCCCGTCAGTTCTCGCCAGATGAGACTTCCGCCGAACCTGCTCTCATCGTTCCACCGGACTGTGTGGTTGACTTGGTATCCTGGGAGATAGAGGGGATCGTCAAGAACGCACAACAACTGGAACCTGATCCCCGGACAACACCTCACAAAACCACGTACGTTCCCTCTTCTGTACACTCACGAGACATCCACTGGTTTGTCCCCGTTCGAGATCTCCCTAGGGTATCAGCCACCACTTTTCCCTGAGGATGAGAGGGATATCTCAGTCACTTCTTTCCACCACCACATTCGCTGTATCCGCTCCATCAGGAGAAGTACTATCGCCGCTTACGAACGTTCATCCAAGCTTAACAAGAAATATGCTGACTGGAGACGCATCCCAGCTCCCACCTATTCCCCCTGTCAGCATGTCTGCTTATCGTCCCATGTTATCCCTCTCAAGTCCGTCTCCCGCAAGCTCTCTCCCCGTTACATTGGTCCTTACACCGTCAAGTCAGTCATTAGCCCTTCCACCATCCGTCTCCGCCTTCCTAGGAAGTCTCAGGATCCATTCAACGTTTCACGTCTCACAAATAAAGCCTGTTCAGACCAGTACTTTGTGCCCTCCAGCCGACCCCCCTCTGCCCGCTGGTGTCAATTGGTGGGCACCCGGCTTACAATGTCCGGAGGATCGTGGCTGCCTGTCGACGTGGTCGGGGTATTCAGTACCTCGTCGACTGGGAGGGTTATGGGTTAGGAGCGTAGCTGTGTGCCCCACTCCTTCATCCTTGATCCTGTTCTTATAGAGGATTTTGAGGTGTCCTCCTCTCCATCTGGACCGCCGGGTGGCAGTCCTTGAGGGGGGG
>JAVLVB010000356.1:857875-888414 GCA_032876305.1 Orestias chungarensis | reverse complement strand
CAGGTTACAACCATTTCAGTGCTCATTCAGTCCCAAGATTCTCACCGGTCATACATACATAACCTCTGGTCTCCCTGCTCCGCTGGGTCAGGTCGGTCTGCTCGCCCCCTCAACTCCATCTTCTGTGCTCACTCCCTCGACAACCTTCACCTGGATTTCCCTAAAGGACTCACCACTCACTCCTCCTGGCGACAATCTTCCATCACAAAGTAAGACCGTTTCACATTGCTTCACGTTCTCCCTGCATCACCTCAACTGTTCACTTACCCCTCAGTGGTCTCCGGTCTCCCACGCCGTCCCCGTCCTCTGCAGAAGTTCTCAGCTGATCTGTTCCGTGTGTGCTCTCTCTGGTTCACTGCCCTGCCCGCCGTCCCAGTTCCTGGATTCACATACACCCCACCTTTCAATAAACTTATATTATTGTACTCCTGAGAGTCCTCTGATTTATATGGGTCCGAAGCTTAAATACTATGACACTATTATAATTCCATGGGAGAAAGGAGTGAGCCTGTGCTGGTAAAAGTTATATATTTAAAAAGCTGACATAGCAACATTTGATGAAATTAGGCTCTGCATCACTAAATGTTTCTGTAATTTAACAATGGATTTTTTTTTACCTTTGATCTGACATGGTCCAGATTTATTGGGCCCTAACTTAAGAAAAATTAAACTCTGTATATTCAACATTTTTAAGTGAATGGAAGATAGAGCAAGATGGCTTTTTTTTGTTGGTGTTGAAGCCATTTTGCCCTTTTTAATTTTTGATTATTTATATATGTTTCATAAAGCAATTGATATGCACTGGCCACTTTACAACATATATTTGTTAAACTGCTTGTTCACACAACTACTGAGTCAGATGCTATGACTACAGTTTGCAAACTACACAAGGTGAAGACAACTTGCTGAAGTTTAATGAAAAACATCATAAAAAAGAGTACTATGATGGCTCTGAATGTTTCAGACACTGCTGATTAACTTACTTTCCTCAAACTCCATCTCCCATGTTTATAAAAAATACTGGGAATACAATTAATTAACCCCAGTTTTGTGGATAGTAATGCCTTATTGATATCTGAGCACAAGAGAGATTAGGAAGTTAGGGCTCCAATTTCTGTAGGACTACCAAAAATGAACAAAACCAGATTAGTTTCTGTTGGTATATACAACCACAAAGCTTTGTATGAATGGTCTAAATCCTCTACGCTAACTTGTACTTCCAGCAGGGCGATACACAATGCTAAAATAATTTAAAACGTGTTTCTAAAACGTAATTGCTTTACCATACTCAACTGGCTTCTTCAGTCTTCAGATCTGAATTCAAACAATGATGCTTTCCTGTCAATGGGGACCAAAACCTCTGAAGGATAAGTTTTTTCAAATTCTTGTTGGATCTATTTCACAAACAATTAAACAACACTGCATATTGGTCTACCTAATACTTCCCTACCACCTAAAGCTTTAAACATTTCCAAAGGCTAAAATTTAAGCCTGGAGGTTATCTGTTCAGACAACAGGTGCCTCAGCTGTCACCCAACAGAAGCTGTTTATTAAATATATTTTGAAAATTAAAAGTGTAGAGTGTTTAAATTAATAGGATCTGTCAGCAGTAATCCGACCACGACAGTAACAAAACATTTAAGCCCTGTGTTTACGGATAAATCTGATCGTTAGTAAGATTACAATAATGTTCCTTCTGGCCTCATCCGATGACAACTTATGACAGGAAATCCACTCATGCATACGTTGTCCAACAAATAATTATATAGTAAGAAGCCGTCGTCTTGGACCCTTGCATGCATGCTTTTGTATGCAAGCGAAGTGTGTTTGTATAAGTTATGTTCGGCCACACCTGAGTTGAACTTGTAATTCCAGCTGCCTGCGGACACCTGCAAACAGGTGTTCACTTTGCAGACTTAATGTAAAGGTAAGGAGGGGCTGCTTTTTTTTTTATAAGCTGCACCCACCCAGAAAAGAATGGGAAACTTAGAATATAATTAGGCCTCAGCAGTAAAGCGCTACGAAGGCCTGTTGTAAGTTCGTCTCCTGTATTTATGTAGCTTATTGGAGGCCTTAGAATGTTTGAAAACTGATCTAATTTGGCACACGCATCAGTTGTGGTGAAAAAATTGCCATTTTAAACACTTTTAAATTGAGCGAGACTTCAATGAGGCTCCCATTGAAGCTTCTTTGATTCATTCAGTAAAAATCTTACACTATTTTTAAAAGAAGCAAACAACAGCAAAGACAAAACTTAAATAATGGTACAATTCACGTTCATTTAATCTGGTCTCTGTCACACTTCCGGGTCGGATCCCAACTTCCTTGACCCGTCTCAGTTCTCTAGGTGCATGCTTCAGACACACCTCAAAGGCTGCATGGATGTAGATGGGAAGCTGCATTGCTGTGGATATTTGAGTGCGTCCGTGTCGGTCCGTGTGTGTGTGTGTGTGCACGTGTCATTCCAGTGGATGTGTGAGTGTGCCTCTTCTGCTGCAGAACGTGATAAGCACTCGTAGAGGTCAGCTTGGGAAACCCAAGAGAGCAGCAGAGTAACTCCATCGCTTTTATCGACCAAGCCACATTTGGAGCATCTGTTCTCCTTTTCTTCTCCACTCTTAGAAGCTTTCTCTCCCTTTTCTTTCTAAAGCTTCTTCTAAATGTTTACTGTTGAATTTCATCTGTTGTTTATTTTTGTCACTTCTTGAGGATGGATTTCCCTAATACAGAGATTTTTTATTGAATAAACAATCATTTTTGTTTTTTGTGTTTGTAGAGCATATGCAATATATTTCTGCATAAGGTTTTAAATATATTACATATGCTCTACAAACACAAAAACCAAAAATGATTGTTTATTTCATAAAAAATCTCTGAATAGGAAAATCCATTGTGAAATAACTTATTTGAATTAAATAATGAATACAAATGTGTTACATTTCAACTATAGTTGTGTTGGAGAACTTTGCATTTCCACATGTTTGCTAAATTAAGTCTAAAGCAGACTTAATTTTCGTTTTACGTGTCGTAAAACGTTGTGGAACAGATATAATCAGTAAAATGACCATTTACGTTTTCTCAAATGGAAAAAAACCTAGATGATTTGTTTCTTTGTTCATTAGCCACATAGATTTGTACAAACAAACATATTTATAAAGCAGGTACTGTCTAAACCAGGGGTGGCCTAGTCCAGTCCTCATAAGATCTCACCCTGCAACGTTAAGGTGCATCCTTGCAAACAATCCTGAATCAAACGGGTTCCCTCGTCTTTATGTCATTTAGTCCTGCAAAGGACTGATAACGATTCCTTCATTTGATTCAGTTTGTTGGCGAAAGTAAACATCTAAATGTTGCAGTTCGTTACAAGCCTGCTTAAAACCATAATTCTTAGAAAGCCGGAACACAGATCTTTCACAGACAGAAATCATAACAAAGTCAATCTCATACAACGACTCCACTGGAAAAATCTAGAGAAAATTCAAAGATCATATCAATGTAAAATAGAGTTAACTTGAGAAAGACACTTTTAACTAACACGCTGTGCTAAACTTTTCGCAACAGATTGATGACACGAGTGCACAGGGATTGTTTTCTTCACCCTTGCCACCCGACACATTCACTTGTGTAAAAATCCCCCCAGAAAACTTTCGCGCCTGGAATGTCAGGGCAAATTCGTGTGTGTTGGATGGCAGCTTTAGGAGACAAAGTCAGGGTGCATGCATGTTGGGCAGCGGGGACGGTGACATGGTCGCCTGTAAAAACGTCCCTTATCCTTACAATGTGCATACTGTGTGGACCAAGGATCAGGAGAGTAAAAAGAGGTCAGCTGTGGTCGTACACCCAGCTCAGTAGAGCTATAGGTCAGCACAAGTGATAAAAGCTATAAGCTACACAAAGACGGATTGTGATGTACAAAGACTGAGAATTGTTAAGTTGGACAGTGCTTGGGGATTCTTCATATGTGCAGAGTTGATGTGGGTTTTACACGCAGAAAATCAGGAATGTTGATGGCATTTTGTCCGTTGGTGATACCCCCCATTTGGCTTGTGGTTTTTTATTTGTCAATTTATCTTTCAGCTGCACATTTGGATCATTAACTCATTATTGTTAACTATCCAAGTTGCTCATTGTAAAGTATAAGGGGTGTTTCGAGGAGGTATGTACTTATCATTGCATATTGATATAAACGGCTTCGCTTCCCTCTTTCTGCCCCGGGGCAGCTGCAGCTACAATACCACCACCATCGGCGTGTGAATGGATGAGTGACTCAAGTACTGCATTAGCCATTTACAAAATTCAAGTTTTTAAATGTGTAATCCTAAACCACTAAAACCACTGTAAAATCTTGTTATAGAAGAGCTGATACCTGTAAACTTACTGTGCTCAGGAACTGGCTTAAAAACCAACCGTCAGCTACAGACGTTAGCCTTTGTGCATAATCTTGTCCTCCTCCGCCCTTTTTTATGTACGTTAATCCTTTACACATTACACCTTCTCCTCCCATCCTTTTCCTTGTGTCAGAGAGGATTGACAGTGAGTGCCTCGCATTATGCCGGTTAGTCGATCATGCTATCTTGCTTGCGGGAGGTCACGCTGTCTATTGTTAAGGTCAACAAAATTCAGGAAGGAAACAGCTACCGGCCTTCTCACCTATCAACTCAATACTAAAATGGACTTGACCCAGTCAATCTCTCCCTCCCTTCCTTTAACCCTTCATCTTTCCATATGTAATGTTCTATCTGTCATCTTATTGATCTGAATCCGTGCCCGGAAGCAAACACACGTGGCTTAGTTTTTGGTGAGTGTGTTTTCTGACTCACGGTAAACGAATCCCTTAAACCATCTTCTTTTTTTTATGTAACTACATAAGTAAAATGATTGCACATGTGCAGCAAACCACATCCTGTTGTTTTTTGAAGCCTTAGAACCAGAATGTCTGGAAACCTCTGGCTTTGGGTTATAGGTTAACTCACATCGGTGCTTTCAGCTTTGGGTAAAATCCCGTAGAACACTCCCATTGAACGTCTCCGTCCTCGAGGGCTTTTAGCCAAAGCCTTAGCCTTATAAGAGCAGGCAGCACCCATTTGTCAAAATCAAGCACAGCTCATTCACCTTTAATCATGGCAATTAAAGGGTCTGGGAACATGTGCTAGCAAGGCTCACCACTCCTATTAATTATGTATTTTAAAACAATCTCTCTGTTGGCTTAATGAGCATTATTTCAGGTCACCACTCACATGCTCTTATATCTATCTGCTTTTCAGATAAGGCCAACACTTAACTAATCCCAAACAATCTATATTTCAAGCACAGTGGTGTATAGATATTCAAAAGTTAGAACTTCGAAACTGGAGAACAAACTCTACATTTGCGAAAATGACCAATTTCATGCAGCAAACGTGCCACAATGGTGTGCACAGATTTCAAAGGATTGAAAGGTTTCTTGGCTTCAGTGGGTATGTCAAATTTTGCCCCCATCTTAAAATAATGCTAATCCTCTAACACAAGTTTACAGTGTTGCAAAACAAAATGTTGCTACAAAAACAAAGAACAGGCCTAATGAGTTTATAGAAACCACAAGTCTCCAACGTAACAATTGTAAAGTTTAAGGTCTCCACCACACAGTTCAGGCCAAAACTACCCATACCCCCCGGCAGATTTAGGTTTCTAAGTGCTCTTTTAATATTAAAAACAAGCTTCTTCTGGGAGTAGAATTATCATTTTGGAGACCCAGACGGACGTTCGAGATATTTCTGATGACAAATAGGTAGAAGGCGTAACAAGGTATATGCCATCAAACCTTAAAGCCTTGGAGCTCATGAAGAGATCTGTGAAAATCAAAAACAATTAAAAGCAATTATAGGATGTCTATGTTTGCAAATAGACATCCACTTGAGGTTTAGTACTGTTAGAATCTAGTTGTTCCTCTTTACTGTCATTATATGCACGTAAACTATAAGAAACTACTAAAACATATATCATTGATGTTGCTATGTAATCTTGCTACAAAGCTTTGAGATTACTTTATTTATAAATTCTATGTAAAACCCTAAACATGAATTAACTGCACTTTAAATTAGGTCAACGCAGCAGTTCACAAAGGTAGTTTCAGGACCCACCTTCGGTTCACGAGTCCCTAAAGAATCATACTTTAGGCAATGAAAGGCTTGAATGCCCAACCATGGGAATTTTATATTATTATACACAGTGCATTTAATATAAATATAATTTCTTAAGATTAAATACACCAGAAAAAAGGCTACATAATATTTTGTATAGAAAATATGTGACTGGCTGCATGTAAAAAAACTGACCTCTTTTCCACATTCTTTTACACTTATATTTTAATATTGATGACGGTTTACTTTAATTGTGCTCTAATACTTTAATTATGACCCAATTAACTTCACTTTCACAATAGCTGATTTAATGTCTTAAGGCCCGGTAGGATTACACAATGTTCTTAGCTCCAGCGGGAGCTCACACTGCCTGATAATCTTACTTAAAACACAAGCCTCCCATGATCTTTCACCTTTGACCTCGCTCTGTGGCCTACAGAAGAGTGGAAGCCATATCACACACACTTCTTAAGATAGCCATCTTGCTGTCAAAGCATCAACTCTGAGGGCCTAGCCTTTAAAAGTCTGATCAGTACAGAGTAGGAGGAAGATTCTTTTTCTTTTCTTTTTTGTGTGTGTGAGGTTCTAAATCTGAATTAATCCCACTGGAGGAGTCAGCGATTACAGGATGTCTTTCTCACCAAAACCCTGAGATTGTTTCCATTAATCTTAAAATATCACAGTGCTAAATTAACACCAACCTAAATGTAAATATAATCAAAATAGAGAAGTAAGAAATTGTTTTCCCTCAAAAGATAACCTAATTAAAGCGATGTTCTGTTCTTTCAACTTTGCTCCTGGTATCTCAAGTTACAGCTTGCCTTTTCACAGGCAATGGCCTTCTCTGTGTTTCTCGCAGCCCCATTACCTTCCTGACTGTGTTTAGCCTTCAGGCCTGCTTTGCCTGACTCCACAACATTAATGGTTATGGACATCTGGCTGCGCCACAGATTTGTAAGCACAGATAACGCGTGTCCTTCCCTAAAAAGATTACTTTAGAAATAAAAGGCACATGATTGGGTTAGAGGGAGGGGAAGGATATGACAATAAAGCCCATCTGCAGTGGGCTGTAATTCATCAAGCATACAATCACAGTTAATTCCCATTAATCGTGATCCATACTTGATTTGTTATCAGAAAGGATGTAGTACCGTCAGTTCTGGCTTCTTATATCTTGATCTCAGATGCATCATCAAGCCAAACACGCAGCCCACTTAGAGACCACAGGCTGTATTAAGCTGTTAAAGCGTCATCCTTGCTGGAAGCAGTTGTTAACAGCAGCAGGGCACTTGGTAGAAAACATCAATAAGTTCGTCCACTTTTGCTTGTCAAATAACCTAATCTATCTGTGGTCTATTTCCCAAGCTTCCTTTAAAGCTAGAAAGACAATACGCAATTTATTAGTGCTGCACTAACTCAAACTTTAAGATTTAATCACTAGTATGTGACCAAAGTCATCTAACATGTGTTACATAATGGATAAATTACAAAAAGTATGAATATTTCCTACTGTTCTTGACTAAATTTATACTTTATCTTTCGGAGGATATTATAGCAAAAATTCACCTTGAACTGCTTTTACTGTCTTGTTTTTGTAGATTACACAAATTAAACAACACAGTGTTGAAACCAGCTTTTCAGCATGTGGTGTAGCACCATTTCACAGCATTTTGTAATCTGGATTAACATAGATAATCTCCATTTCAAAAGTATTTAACTCTTGTACTTTCCGTTTAATAATCGTGTTACATCCTTTCATCCTTTAATAAGTAAGGCGTGCATATTCTTTAAAATACTTTTTTTTTTTTAAACATTGAGACTTCTTGTAGATAAAACGCTTGAAATTGGAATCTGATGTGTCATATTAAAGACGAAAAATGTCATTTAAATATACAATTTTGCAATAAAAAAAACTACATGTATAGAATATTATTAACAAAGTTTGAGACCTTGAGTGTGTGTTCATACCAATTTATTTATTTATAATTTTTTGTGGAAAATCTGGAAATTATTTTACTTCTACTAATTGTTCTTCGATGAAAATGTCTAACGAAAATGTATTAGAGTTAAAGATCCTGGTCCATCAATTCATCACAGAGACACACAGGATAAATAATCAAGCATATGTTTATACCTGGGCGCAATTTAGGGCAACACATTAATGCAACAGTCATGGTTTTAGACTGTGGGAGGAGTAACTGGAGAGAACCCACGCATGTACAGGGACAATCTGCAAACACGAAGACTAAACTGGTTTCAAGCATGAACGTCTTGCTGCAAAAGGACAGTATCAATTGTGCTACTAAGCGAAACTCCTAAAAATGTATATAATTATAAACAATATGAAGCTAAGTCTGAATTAGCATCTCATCCTGTTTCAGTCATTACAATCAGCTTTATGTAGCCTACAGAGCTAAACCTGCGAAAGTCCAAACAACAGCAATATTAACTAAAATAGCATTAGTCCTTTGAAAAGCATAAACTTAATTAACATCATTACTTTAAGATAGCACATCTGTAGAGCTCCAGAGGTACAATACACTCCCTTCAGCTCCAGACAAACTCAGGGTTTGTCGCTCTGATCGCGTCTTTCAAACCAATGGCTCATCTGACGACACGGCTAATAAACAGACTCCTTTCACTGACAGTTCACAAAAGCGTTGATTTCATCTCGGAGGCATCCGACCATCGGAATGAAAAGTGACTACAGTCTTTAGGAATTTGTGATTCTTGAGAATGATACCCACAGCCTCCAATGATATAAAAAAAAAGAAGAAAAATTCTAAGCCCTGTTTATAGACATGACCCTGACAGAACCCAAAATATAAAAAAAAAGCCTTTTGTCTCTTAAGAGAGGATGAGTCCACGAAGACAACGGGACAAGCTTCAGCCTCGCATTTGGGTCGATGGGCGCACAACGCCTATAGTGTTGAACTGAGATGAGCCGATAATGTGGCTGATGAATTATCTGTCCAGTTGGTTAGACTGTCTGCTCAGCAAATATGCATTCAGTTGTATTCCATTGCAACTTGACCCTTGGAAGTGAACCCAGTAAATCAGTTTCACTCTGCACGGAAGTTCATGATAAATGTGTTTGCTGATTAGATAGGTCTTTTCCTGATTTATTACTTTATAGGCTAACATAAAAGACTACTTCTTCATAATATTGCTTTGACAGAACAACACAACTTAGCTGCCGTTTTATTATTTGTGTAGAGTTTTGTTGTGCATTTAGCTCAGTAGCCGAAAGTACAACCACATTTAGATGGTCAGAGAAGATTTACCCACCAATTTCACACCATATTTAAATATACTCTTCATTTAAAATAGAAAATTACAGATATTTGTCTTACTTTTACAAACGGTATCAGTGAAAGGGGTGCACTCCTGCACCACCTCATCATCCTCGTCACAAGTTGTGCAGGGGAGGCAGGGGTCCCTGAAGCTGTCCTGGTCTGAGTAAGTGTCGTCGATGCACTGCTCACAGACCGTGTCATGGTCCGACGTACAGCTGTACAACATGCCCTCGCCTTCGGGACATTTGGTGCACGCCTCACACCGCTGGGTGTTTCTGTTTAGGTAGTAGCCGTACTTGCATTTGCAAATGGCATCGTTGGTGTCGGTGCAGGGCCTCTTCATGCGCAGCAGGCCTACACATTTTGTGCAACTCTGACATTTGTCTGTGTGGCTGTAGCTGTCAGAGAAGGTTTCACCTGGAGGAAGGACAGGAAAAAAAACAAATATTTATTATTTTTGACTTCTACTAGCACATAAATCATTCTTGGAACCAATAAAAAAGTTCTGGTTTAACATGAGCATTTTATAAGAATTCACATGGTAAAAATCCCAGAGTTTCAAAAACAGCTGGACAGCTGAACTCTTCGATATGTTGGAAATATATATATATATTTAATTAGGATGCTGTATAAAGGCAATTTAAGGCTCTTTTAAAAATTGAACTTTTTTTGTCACAACTGGTACAGATATTATACATGATTATTATTTATTAATACTAAAAATTACAAATTTTTTTTTTTATAATTCACATCAATAACATGTTTTGCACACCTTCCAGGTTTCTTTGGACGGACATATCTGCAAAGGGTTCAGTCAATACCTCATGGTTTATGGAATTGTATTTCGGGTGGATAGAGAACTCGGAAATGCACTAAATTATGCAACAGACCCATTTGTAGAGGCAGTTTGTGTGCATAAGAGACTAAACAGCAAGGAAGACAAAGCAATAAGGGAGATATGCAATGCAAATGTGACTGTACAATCTGTTTTAAAGACACGTCAAAAAATATTTGATTTATCAGTGATTTTTTCTTTTTTTTTTTGTGGTAAATTCTGTGTATTTTGTTTTGGAGCTGAGATTTCCTGTGCCTCAAATGTGCAACCATCTAAATTGAACAAATATACAAAACAAATTGCAATTTTATCCTGCTTGCTGTTTTTGGCTCTGCTGGATTTTTATCTTTTCCTTGTCCCGTGTGATTGTAAATCTTGGCTTCAACATGTCGGTTAAACAGGATCAATAATTGATTTATTGAATACTGAAGGACACAGTAATGGTCGTTTTCAAATGGCCTGTCTGCACTGACTAATAGCCAATAAATCAAGTTTCATTTGCTACTCTCAAACATAAACAAGAACACAAGATTTATTAATTTTTTTCGGTTGTAGCTCAACTTTAACTTTAACATGGAAGGTAAAAGATGATGCAAGTGTTCAGTCTTACAAAGTGCATGTGTTTTTGCATATTAAATCGTATTCAGTTACAGTACAATTTTAAGTAGCTTTACTTTCTGTCTAGATTACTTATTGTCCATATATTTAATGTTTACAGGGTAAACAAAATGTATCCTAATCTGTCACATTTCTATGTTAAAACTTCAGCACTGACAAAGGGAGTACTTTCTTTTTGGCAAGAGTGTACCTAATTATAGTACTCTTCGTTAAATAAAGAGACATTCAAACAGGAATTACTCCTCTTTGTTTCCTTTGGATATAAGTAAAATTGCCAAATAATTAATTTTCTAATATACATTAGAAATCTATATTAGAGCTACACAATATATTTTTATTTATTCTTCGCAAAAGCACTCTGAAAATCAAATAAATTACACACAGGAGGCTGTGGGAGGTAAGCATTCTCTAAGTAGATTGCTCTAAGTCCGTGTTTTGTTGCAGATCAAGTTCTCAGTCTGCATTATTTGCCCACCAACCACGCTAAATGCTCTGATGCTGCAGAGATTAAAACAGAGATGAGGAGAGATAGATGAACCTGGAACAAAGAGACAGATGGGCAGAGAGAAGAAAACAAATAAGAGACCGAGCCATTCGAGAAGCAGACGAATCTCAGCTCAGTGTAATCTTGTCTTTAATTGTTGGTGTCAGATGTGAATCACATTTTTGTTTAATTGTCTTTTTTTTCAGAGCTGGAAACCATCAGGCTCTGCTCGCTACTGTACGTGGGCTCATTGGTGTCCAGTCATTTAGTCCAATCCCCTCACCCTCTCCCCATTATCTCCTCTACTCAAACAATGCACACACTTAGACTACTCTGACTGTTCCCCGTGAGGGCTCTCAGAGCCATTATCATAATGCCATGCATCAATAATGCAGGTCAGTACATTAATAACAGTGGCTGCAGCTTGGAGAGAGAGAAATGGGAGAAGGGGGAGGTTATGAATATAAAAGGATTAGTGGAATAGAGGCTGAATTCTCCTCCTCAAGGCCAAGACATCATTACTGTTTCCACTGGTCATACATGCTGCATTTCTCTTTGTTTTAATGACCAAATAAGGGCTCTTAGTTACCCTGATTTGGCTGTACAGCATGGGGTGTAAGTGTGTGTATTATGAATCAACTCTCGGCTGAAAAGTTTGCCTTTGTCTTCGCGCCCACTGTGATTGTTCTGTTATATCCCGGTATCCGCCCACTCGTCCATACGCTTGTTGTGTTTTTCACTTGGCTATCTGTTTTAACACTTCAGCCAAGCCTCTGGTTTCTATTTGTTCTAAATGGAGCCTTTGTGAAAAGGCTCTAGAAATCTGTGAATGAATATTCAACCAGATTGGGGGGAAAAAAAACTTTTGTTGTGTAATGTATTACTTTTCTCTAAGCCATTCTTCGAATGGGAATGTATGTACCATCTAAGTAAGGAGGATATGTTCCATACAGCAGTTTTAAAACACCTAAAACTGCGAATATTAACCATTAGAACAAATATCCCTAAATATACATTATTAGGTCCAGTAAAAATTGTCTTGGCATATACTAGCAGGTAGAAGCTAAAATCTGCAATCTTCCTTATTACCTTATGTGGAGAGAATACAGCCAAACAACCCAAACAAAAAAGAATGGTGCTCCTGTAAAATATTTATGTATTTCGCAAATGCTTTTATCCAAAGCGACTTACAAAGTAGGCATTAGCGCAAAGGGACTTGCCTAAGGACCAACACTGGATGCTGTTGGTATATATCCTTGCCACAGCCTGCATTTGAACCAAGGACCAAGGTGCAAAAGTCAGGTGACCTTCCAATAGAGCTATCCAGCCACCATGACTAGGCTCCTTTCTTACAACCAATACTGTCTCAGGTAGCATTTTACCTACTGTAGGTATTTTAGCTTTGTAAACAGCCTTAGAAAAGGTATAGTAAACAGAAATATTTGTAAATAGGTGAATCTGTGAACACAGAGCTGCTAAAACACTTAAGAGTGAGAGAAGACTAACTTACAAGTAAGTTTTCAGCAAGATAAAGGGGCTTGTTTCAACTCAAAAATCCTTAAATGCAAATAACAACAAGCAGTTCTATTGACAGATCTAACTTTAAACCAAGTTGAAAATATAGAAAAAAGAAGTAGAGAATCTGCTAAGAACTAGCACTTCTTATCAATATTCAAGAATATTGACTTAAAACAAGCTCCGTGAAGCTCTGCAGTTAAAAAGGTCAGATTTTACCTTTTGCCCAGGGTGAAACAAATAGTTTACATGCTTTGCTAAACATCTCATTTCTCTTTATCTTAATTTGTAGCTGTGTGATAAAATCTGACAGTTATCTGCTTTTTTTAAGACCATGATTGAACACACAGGGCTTGTCATTGTGTGTTTTTTCATGTCTGAGCAGAAAAAGGAGTGAAAGACGATTTTCGCATTACCCCTGAAACGTCCAAGTTATGCAGCAGGAAGAAAAAACATCCCCGTTATCACTCAAAAAGTTAAAGTCAAGCAAAAACTTCATATATAGAGGAAAATCTGCCAGTAAACTCTTTCTTGGGGGGGGCAGTATCAAAGGCACACAACCGTCCAAAGATGTTCTGCAGACATTATATTAAATTTTGCATTTGTATGACTTCTCTCATGACCTTTAGTTGAATCCTTGGCTTGGTTTGCAGTCTTTCACTGACCCAATGAGGTTGACATCTACTTCCTGGCCAGGATAAGGGAGAGTTGGGGAATTCATACGTGGAAAAACTCTGGGAACACTATAAGAACTGGCTGGGCACCAACCCTGTCCTCCACAGAGGACCAGGAAACCTTTGACCTCATCTCATGGTTATACTCTGCTATGTTCAAGCACAAATTCACCTTGGAGAGGTGCTTTTGTTTTTTAAACCGACTTGCTCTTCCACCACTTTTGCTTGTCCAGTTTGAATTTACAATGCTACCTCTTTAATTATAACTCAATAACATATCCAATGCTTTAAATATGTCCCCCTGGAGATCTTTGCAGCGGCATCTGGAGCGGATCCCACTCTTTCATCCTCTTTACACTACTGTCCTCACATCTATCATTCAAGGCTTCTCTCCCTACATGGTAAAGGCCAGGATGAGGGCAGATGTGCTGGAGAACAGCTATGTCTGGCGTCTATTTTATTTTTTAGGTTGATGAAAGTGACATCACACTTTCATTTTAATGAATAAAGATGCATATGAATGATAATTTGTGCTTTTTATTACACTTTTCTCTGGGATTTCTTTAGTTTGGAAGCCTCTTTAGTCTGTAACTGCATGTATATCAGTGTTCTATTCCTAGTCATAGCAACGTCCTGTTGAATAACATCATCTTGCTTAAGTAGGGGAGGACTGTTCAAATGTACCATCTGCTTCTTTAAAACTGATGTGCTTCTTTATCATCAGAGGTTTCCACTTGAGTTGCCTTTGCCAGAGTGTATTAATGCATTTGTAATTTAGATGATTTGCTTTGCAACGGTTGGCTGATAAGCTGGAGGCTTTTATAGGTCTAGTTTCTTTAACTACTGACAAACCTTGCCATTCGTGAAACATCACTATATTAGCATCTGGCAAAGTGTGGGCAGAAATGTGTGGGTAAGTACTTAAGTAGGAGTTAAATATTTCCTTAGGTCATCTTAAAATCACAGAGTACTTGTAGCACTTTCCACACCTCATTGCATCTTTAGGCTCATACAAAAGCTGAATGACAACTTCACTCAGCATTTTTATGACTTTGAGGTTCGTTTTCAGGTGCTGTTGTTTCTTCGTGACCCATATTCCACTGAAGCTGAGACTTATTTCTGAACCCAAGAGATAATGCTATGTGTTGATTAGGGCATATTTGAGATAGATTTAGATTTTGCATTTGCTTTAAAACAGCGGTTTCACTTTGATAGGGCAAAGTATACGTACTCTTAAAAAAAAAAGGGCATATACTTAAAGAGATCAAATCTGCTTAGGTAACAATCATTTTAAGTGTGTGCACTTGAAATCTCACACACATTCGCTCACTCAACTCTTGTCTCTCTGCACGTACAGATCTGTTGGTAGGAGGCGTGGCTCACTCAAATTCATTTACTTCACCTGCTTTTTCTCAGTGGCGTTGAGATGGGCACTGATATTGTACTTATTATGTTCCAGTGTCAGCAGTCAATCAAATGGAGCGCTTATCAAAGTCGAACTCAGTGCATATATATTATGAAATATGGTAGACTACTTATGAACCCACCAGATCTTGTTTTATTGTATACTGATGTTTGATTTTTGTGGAGGAATCCTTTCACCACATGTAGAGCTTAAGACTGTTGTCATGTTTAAACTTAAACCTGTTAGCCTAACAGTGCAATAAGGATAAAATTTGTGTGTGGTTCAGCTTGTTTTACTGTTAAATAACGGAGGATATTTCAGAAAAATATTCCCAGTAACACTTAAAGAATGACATTTGATCTGAATGAGCTCCTGTTTGGAGTGAGGTGCTGCTGCTGCCCTCGTGTCTGATCAAATCAGATTATTCCACCTTAATGTTATGCCAGTTTATCACCTGATTGCTGCAGCTCTGTGGGTATCGTCAGAGGTTCATCTACGGCTTTACTTCTAAGAGGTAATCAATTTTGAGCACATGCAAACCGTGTTTGCTATTGCATAAGGCAAGGATTGAAAAAAATCGATGTTTCTTTAAAAACAAATCCAACCTCTGAAATTGGAAAGAAATCAGTAAAAAACGACGCATATTAAAACATGTAATCAGATATTTGTTCTTTAGGGTTTGACAGCTTTAGCATTTTATTTCCCTCGCAAATCACAGAACCAGTCCTTTTGGCAGAGAAGAAGTTGTTTCTGTGCTACTCACTGTCAAGGCATGGAGCACACTCGGTCTGTTTGACACCACATTGGGTAACGACGCCCTCGCCGGGCGAACACTGCTGGCAGCATTCTCCACTGGTTGTATTCTTGCCGGACGGACAATTGTTCTTAGAGGCCATGGCCTGCCATTAGAGAGAAAAATGTCAAGCAAAAACAGACTGTTACTTACGTTCAGCAGTCTAAGCATAAGCTTATCACTTTAAAAACTTCATGTGTTTATTTCTAAAGTGTGTTGCTCCATCGAAACAAAAATATGCAATCACTGTGCAAAGTAAATGGTGTCCTTCCAACATTGTAGCAGTTCAGATAAAAATGATCAGTTTTTAGAGGAATGTGTAAGAGAAAGAAGAAAAAATACCTCTCTTTATTCACTTTCTGGTTCACTAAGATGCTTATTTTTTTTATTTGACTTGATGAATATTGGATCCAAATGGTTTAGTTTCTTTCTCACTTTCCCATGATCCAATGGAAAACAAGGGCACTTCTCTTAATCTGGCTTGTAAACATAATTCAGACAATCAGCAGAAAAAATTGTAAGAAAAAATGTGGTGAAAATAAATCAGTTCAGATAATATCAGTGAGGAGTAACCTTATAAGGTGTTTGTTTTGTTTTTTTATTAGTACTTAATAAAGCCTGGCAGCAAGAAGGTCTTGGGTTCAAATCCCAGTGTGGGGTCATTCACCATACTTTGGAAATTCTCCCTGTGCATGCATGGGCTTTCTCCAGACGTTCTGGCTTCCTCATTGAGTCTAAACATGACTGTGAGGTTAACTGAATACTCTAAATTGCCCTTCGGTGTAAAAGTGTGGATAGGAGTTTATCCTATGTGTCTATGAATTTCCTATGATGGATTGGTGATCATCCCAGGATGTACCATGCTTTTCGCCCACATGAAAATAGGCTCCACCCCCCTCAATAATGGATGGATGGTTCTTTAAATACCGAAAAGAGAACTTCTAATATATCTTTACTGAAAGTTGGATTCAGTGGATTAATGTAATTTGATTAGAACGAAACATTTATTTATGAATCGTCAATATCCAATAAGCTATTGTAATTGTTATTGTGCATTGAAGCTTTGGGCTGGCTCTGTGTTTGATACTGTAATCAAAGCAACACAACAACACATCCCTGCCAAGTTAATTAACTCTTTTCCTCGAGCATTCTTCAAAGACGAACCTGCTGACTGCTTTATCTCTGCTGTTGACAGATAGAGATTATTATGTGTGCCTCTGCTTATGCATAAATGCATGAGAATGCGCATTTTACATCAGGGAAAAGATTTCATGCTCGGACACTGAAGTTCTCAAGTTTATGAAAAACTTATCTAACAAAGACTCTCGTCGCCTCACCAAAGCCTGACAGGAGCCCTGATTAACTTACAACAAAATGAAATGTACTTCTCCTGCTCTACAGTTACACAGTTACAGGATGTTTGGTTTCAGGCCAACATTTACCAGCATTAGTTTTCCCAATATGTCTCCCACTCTTCATAGATCAGGGGCCAGCAGTAAACCGCCCCATCGAGTGAGCAACACGTGAGTCAGCTCGTTTCCTGAGCGAGTTTATTGTATTTTTAAAGGGATGTGCGGACACATGTAGGTTCGGACCGAAGGAGGTACGCTCTGCTTAAATCGTCAGGGTTCAGATGTGAGTGGAATGCAGCTGACAGGAGGGAGAGAGAGAGAGAGAGAGAGAGGAGCTTTAAAAAACATCAAGCGTCCCTTCAGGCACCTCTGAGTCAGCTGACATGCCGTTTCTACACCTGTGTGAGTTTCCCCAAAGCGAGCGAACTCTTACATGGCCCTCCTTACCTTTCTCTATACAAGGGCCCGCTCACGTTAGCAATTCACTGAGTTTATGGAAAATGCTGCAGAGATTTTAACTGAAAAAAAAAGAGTATCAGTGTTGATAAGAAAGTATACAGTAAAAATATTAATTTTGTTCTTGATGTCTTCTTATAACCCGAGTTAATACAAAAAGCTGGCTCTTAGAAGAAAATGTTATTTCTTACGGTAAAACTGCAATTCAAACACACTTGATTGTGGTATAATTAAAAGGCACTCTAAACAGGACCTTTCTGACAACATTGGAAAGGCTAAGCATTTCTAAAAAGAAACAAACAGTGCCCTGAAGCAAATTTAGGATCTGATTGACATATTACATCTCATTTTATTTTCTTAAACGTTTATGTGTGACAGAAAGGTAGAACAATGAATCCGTAAGGAGGGAAAACATTGTATTATTAAATACAGGATTTACAACCTTAAAAAATTGCTTGTCTTCCACAGATCCTCTCCATACTTTTTTCAAAACCACAACACATGTTCTACCTTAGTTCTACATTTTGACAAAAGCAGCTATTAAAATGTGTCTCTAACCGCCTCCCACGTACTTCCCCTCTTCTTCCCCCTTATTTAACTCACACACCCTTCGACAGGCACGTTCCTCTGCACAAACTCGCACAAACCTCCCATGATGTGAACAAACCCATTTTAAAATGACACTTGGAATGACTCCAGAGTTTGACATCTGCTTGTTTTCTTGTTGTCATTTTTTTTTGTTTTTTTCTTTGACCCTTTTTAGCTCCAGGTATAAGTGAAACAGAACAGCGCCTCCAAGACAGAGATTAAAATGCATCAGCAAGCTAACATCTGATAAATAGTACAAAGGGATTATTTGGAGGATGTCATTTGTGCAAACAGTGCGTGAAATGAGAAAAAAGAAAAAGAAAAAGGAAGCACGCCTTTTTAACAAGTTGAAGCTCGACATTCATAGTGGGAAGGCCAATCTCCCTGAAGATGGAACAAGATGTACACTAAGCATAAATGTAAAAGATAATTAAAGCACTGGACTATCTGGGATGGGCTTTAGTGCTCTGATGGACCTTACAACTGCCTTGCTCAGGCTTTTAACCTTTGAATCTGTTAGAGATGTGTACTAATATGTTATACGGGACTACATATCTGCATCCACTGCCTTGTCTTGCTCTCCCATACTCATATTCGAGCCATATGAACCAGCTAACACTCTGAGAAGGTAAGGTAGATTTATTGCTGGTTCTCAGAATCAGGACAAAACAGGTTGAGGAAGACAGACCAGATATACAAAAGAGAAGAGGCTATTCAAAGTATTCAACTTTAAAAGAGAAATAGGAACATCATTAAGATACTCAAGCAGCTATGAGGAAAGACAAGGTTTACGAACAAGTATTTAAACTATACAACAGGTGGGAAATAGGGACAGAATCTGATGAAAAGTAGGCTTAAAGCTGTCATATTTGTTTCTTCCTTTTTCTTCCATCGGTGTTCCTAGATTGTAACTCTAAATGTGATGTTTAATCTTTGTGTGAAACACTTTGAATTATTTTGTTCATGAAATGTACGACAAAAATAAATTTGCCACTCGCTGCTTTTCTCAATCTGAGGTGCCCTCAAAACCTATAAAGCAATGAAGTCCCTCCTTTTTGTGTTTTCAGTCTTTTAGCTTTTGAACTAGCGATAATTTTATTTTCACATTCCTCCGGAATGGCTCGTTAGGTTAGACAAATAGGATGCTATCAATCAGATTTATAGCCCCGCACCACCAGGCAAGTGCTGGTACCACTTTGCTTTTATGAACAAACTTGTGTTCCTAGACAGAAAGCAATAGAAAAAAAAATCCATGTCAATTAGTGCCAAACCTTACAGCCCATTAAAAGCGGTTAAGTGTGTCACGTTCCACAATAAAAACTGTTGAATTGAAACGGCTGTATAAATATGTGGTTACACAGAAAATGTGTTTATATATACTAGTTAAGGTGAATGAAAAACATAAAAAAGTACAGGTCTCCTCTTAAAAAGTAAAAAGCCTTCACTTGGTTTGCATGATTAAGTCGAGTCGCTGTCCCGGATTGTGTACGCAACATCACACTAACTTCTTTACATTAGCAAGAATTTGGACAACATCCACACTCCACGCACTGAACATCCTTGGACATCCCTGCTTCTTGCTATTTCATGTCGAGCAGTCATACAATATACTACATCCTGACAAACCTTTACCTCAAAGACAGATGATGAAACCCAGGTTCATTAGATCAGCTCTAAGTACCTTCCCATCCCTTTAGGCATCAACAGATTTTTCTGCATGGACATCGTTCCTTGTTCAACTGCAGTCACAAATTATTTTTGCCTGGACAAAACTCCTGAAGGGGTGGTTGCTGTCAATAACAATTGCCTTGCAGCAAGGCATCTTAAGTTCCCCAGTATTTTAGAAGAAAAAAAAACTGCAGCAGGTAAGTTTTCCACAAACATTTTTAAGTCATGATCCACAGAACAATTCAGATTTATGAATCTGCCGATACTGAAACCTCAAGAAGTGGGTGTACCATGTATTTATGTTGTCTCTTCAACTAAATGTGTCTTATAGGTAATGCTGAATTACTCCAGTACAGTAAAAATGCTTCTAGGCGATACATTTTATCCTGTTGGAGAACCTGCTTATTTATTTTCAATTAAATAGTGAATCTCTTTAAAGGAAAATGTGTTTGTGGGTTTACCTGCACATTCAAGAATGTGGAATCATTCACATTTACCAATAGGAGGACTGAAATTTTAAGAAAGAGAATATATTTGCAATATATCAGTTTAAAAAAATAATGATTTAAAAACAGTGGTCTCAAATATGTGAGAAAACTGCATAAAACGTCTTCTCATCCCATTCTACAACCAGTATACCAGTCATTTTTTGTGGTTTTATCATCATCACTCTGTCCAAAACGGCAAGTCCGAGCGAATCCAGCAAGTGTTCACTGGGGTTAAGGTCAAGACTGAAAACAGACGTTCCTAATTCTGCAGGTGGCTACGGATGACATCTTGGTGAACCAGGTATAATTTCTAAGACAGGCGATATACTAATAACACTGGTTGCAGAATAAAGGGAAAACAAAAGCCCTCTGGGGTGGTTTCAAAATTAAAACCAATTATAAATATGTAATTGCACAAAACCTGGCAATTAATAACGCTAGACAACCGGTTCTCAAAAAGAGAAGGAATGAATCAGAACAAGCGTAAGATGGAGAGTGTAGAGTGGAGGAAGGGGAGGAAGATTGAGGAGGAGCAGTAAGGATGGTCCTGCACCTATCAATATTGCATGTGCTGAGCCAGCAAACGGTGCATACCCATCAGCGGGAGCAGCTGTCATGTGCTGGTGACGAGTAGGCCCCTAAATCAGGACCTGGACAAACTCGAGGAACTCACTTGCCACTTCCTGTCAGAAGCTGAACAATTTGACCTAAAGCAAAATCAAATATATCCCAAACTGAAACAGCAAAGGGAGCTTCCTCGTGAATGTTTGGCATAGGTTCTGCTCCTGCTTTTGGCTATTTTGTAAGTTTTGACATGAGGTCATGTGACTCTTAACAAACAGCAAAGCTCCTGTTATTCTTACTAGACCAGATGGAGTCCCAGATAGTGAACAAATCTAGCCTGTTGTATATAAACGCACGCCTCCTGGACGAGTCCGCTGTTCTGGTCCTTCTCTGCGGGGGGAACACATGTAACTGAGAAGGGTGGAACTACAGCTCCATGTAGCAATCAGAGCTATAAGGTGTCAACCTGACTGGCTGCAGTGCTGCATGCATCTGCTCTGCTATAACACTGCTGATCTAGTGATTAGAAAACCAGGACAGGTGCAAAGAAGCAAAAAAATAAAATAAATCAATATGTGAGATGTTACACTGGGTTTGTTTTAGCACTAAACTGACGTTCAATCTTAGTATGTACAATAAATGCGAGACATCTGCAGTGATTTGGATGAATTAGAGGAAAAACTTTCTTAAAAACGTGTTGATGCATAAATATACTCTAATTAAAAGGAACAGAAATGATTACAGATATGCAGGATGTTTAGCCAATGAATATCCCCCCAAAAAATAAGAAACACTCACCAGTCCAAATAAGGCTGCTATTAAAACAAACTTCATCCTGTATCTCCTTTGCATGTTTTCCAGCAGTCTCATGCAGGAATGAAGGAAAGGCGAAGTCTCAGCAGCTCAGAGGTGAACTAATCACGGCTGTCATCGCTGCGCGATTTTCTTGGGTTTGTTGTCAAAGAGAGGAGGAGAGACGCTTAAAACAGCAGCTGGGGGTTTTAAAGCGCCCCCTGCACGCAGCTGAAGCTCGGTTCGGTGCGGTCTGGGGGCGACCCATCCTGGGAGACGCGCTCAGCTCTGAGCGCACCATGTCGACCACGCCCCCCAGACCACGCCCACTCTCTGCACACACGAGTGCTGCTTGTTCCTTCTCTAACACCTCCAGGATGTTATTGTTGGTCGGTACAAACAACTACAGAGTTACATAAGGCAGATTCCATTAAAAAAAAGAGATAATACTAAATATTCCAATGATGTGAGTTAAATATAACAGATAAACTGATTCTGCTGTAATGCCAGAAAGTGAAACTCTTTCTAAGCATTTGGTTTTAGCTTAACATGTTATATTTATATTCCTTCCAAGAAAGGGATCAGCCTGTGAGGAAGGAGCCCGTGTCTCTAAAACTGCACTGCTGGTTCTGGTCTCAGTCATTCTCCTCCTGAAAAACCCTCTGCATGTTTCCTGGGGTTTAACTCAGGACATTGCTGCCATTCAAACACGGTGATATCATGATTTTTAAAGCAGGTATTGCAACTTTTGATAATGTGCGCTCGTAAAAAGAAAAGGTCCAGATGCAAAATTAAATTCACATGAAATTAAGGTTTGTGAGCAGAAGGAATCAATAAGGGCTCTGTAGTTTTCTTAGTTTACCGTCTACTTAACTTTGTACTAATATTTTTGGAGCCAGCTACTTGAAAAATGACATTTTTGAGGGTGACACTTGCTGTTGATATCAATCACTTTCTCTACATTTACTGTAAAGTCCTCCTTCTCTCATTAATTATGTAAACTAGAATTTAACATTCCAGTATTTTCTTTAAAAATTTCATTAAATATTTAATTTTTAATAAAATGTTTCAACTATGAATCTCAATTTCTCATTGTGTTAGCACCTGGTATGTTGGCTGTGTTATTTTAGTGCCTTTAGTGAGCTGAGGAAGTATCATCTGTTCCAGCCTGAATGCACCATTACGAGAAAAACCTTAGACCTACAATATTATAAATCTGAAAACCACTCAGTTTTATTTTATTGCTCTTTTAAAACAATCCCCACCTATTTTTCTATAATTTTTTTTTCTATAGCTCTAATTTTGATATTTTACCGCAGGCGGAGAGAACTGACACCTGACGTGAAATTCTAGCCTCATCTGATAATTTTGTTGTGGTTTGAGCAACAAGCAGGACTGTAGGTTCACTAAGTTAACTTCTTTAGTATGTAATAAACCACCAAATCTGACAGCTGTGTGCAAGTGTTCCAGCTGTTCTTTGACGTTTTTTTGCAATCGGCTGTGAAACCCTTCAGCCATATCCATAAAAAACATGTTCTACAGCTGCACTTCAATCTTTTGATGGGTTTTGATGTTGATGGTTTACAGTCTTTGACATGCTAACAAGACCAAGCCTGCTAGTGTTAATGGTGAACGAGTTTATGGTGTGACGATAGATGATCATAAAATGTGAAATATATATATATATATAACTTCATGGGGGGTATCTATATCGATTTTTCCTTATGGGATGAAAAATCTCTGCTTGGTATGTTTAGCTTACAGATACCAGAAGTGGCTTATGACCAAATCAAACAAAAACCCTGGAAGGGGCCAGACTGAAGAAAAGCACAGAAGTACTGATGCTAACTGGAGAGGAATGCATGTAACACCATAACCAAGTGGCAGAAAAAAGTACAGAAACATCTGTGCAGAATACAAGCTCGAGACCCCCAGGTCAAAAGTGAGAGTCAACTGCCAAGATGTTGGAGAAGGACAGAGCCAGGACCCTGTGGGAACTCCAGTTTTAATAGGACAAAATGATAAGGTCCAACCAACCGGACATTGTGATCACTGATAAGCAGCAGAGGACAGCCATTGTGATCGCTGTGCCTATCCCAAATGAGAGAAACATCAAGAAAAAGTAACATTACAAACTAGAAGACACAGGGTGGTGGACCCAAACTAGAGAGGTGTCTCTCCGACAGAAACCAGGAGAATCATCCCACACCTCGGTTCCCCAAGAACTCAGTCCAAGGAAAAGCGACTGAGAGGAGATCTCAAGCCTCCCGGTCTCTGGTAGAGGACCTTTGATTAAGATTACGTTTATATTGTAATCAGTCAGTGGTGTTAGTTTTGGTTGAAAGATGATTGCCATATTATGTACAGGTGTGAGTAATTTTATCAAACTTGTATGTAAAATCTTTTTTTTTTTTTGGTCATGCCGAATCTCTTTATTAAGTGTGTGCATGATTATTGCACATTGAGTGCACAATGATTTTCTGTTGCAGTTTGATCGCTGTTGGTTTGATGCTAATGTACATAGACTAAAATCAAAAACGCATCACTTCGTAAACATGTTTATATGGTATTCAAATAAATTTCTTTTTTATTGTATCAAAATCTTTATGTTTTATTTTACATCAGCAATTTAAAGGAAGTTCCATTTATCTGAACCAGTCTTTTCTTTATACTCTTAAGGTTGGTTAGAACATCTAGGACACTCTGTACTCTTTATAAATAGGTAACACTCAAGAGCATGTCATTTAAAGGAATGTTGTGGTTTGTTGAAAGGCTTGTGTGCACATCTTTAGGAGATGCTCCCAGCTTGATTGCTAAAGGCAAGTGTTGATTCCTTACATATTAATATTGACAGAAAGTTTAGAGAAAAGTCAAAATATAAAGAAAATAAGTTGAAACTTTAAAAAAAGGCAAAATCTTGCTTTTGGATTGAATTTTAACACTGTTGGATTGTTTTAATAATTACAGTCAGAATATATTTTAGAGTTTATAACCAGCTAGATTTAGTTCTTCTTTTTTTTCTTTTTACTTTTCATTTTGCCTTTTTTATCCTCAACATTTGGATTTTTTTTTCACACAACACAAAATGGCCCCAATGCTCCATCGACCGCAGGAGATACACTCTTGAAACTCAAAAGTAACAATAAAATCTCTACAAAATAATAGGAAACAGCTCACTATGGTAAAAGCAGAACCCAAATCTACTTCAATAACATGTTCCCTTTTTGAGGTGTTTCGCAGGAGAATACATCTGACGCTTCTGGGAGAAAGCTTAATAAAAAAATTATCCCAGTATACTGGACTTATGGAAGAAAATCATTTGAAAATAGCTTCTAATGCGCATATGAAAGTTTACATCTGAGTTTAGCTGCAAAAACAATTAGATAACCACAGTTTAGTGCCTATCAGACAGCTTGTGTAACATTGTGAAGCTAAACTCAGCACCACAGCTTTATATTATCACATCCACCAGTCTGACATTATTATAGGAAATGAGTGACTCCTTGAACTATTTTGGGCTGCTCAGGAACTACTTTTTCCAAACTTCTTTTAAATACTTAGAAAAACTCAACCACATCCTGTTTATTTATTTTTACCTTTGCCGATAAATAAAGTATTTATGATTTTAGCACAGGAAACACTGTTTAGTTTCACTTCATATTTTCAATATAGATGAAATAACACAAAACAAAAATTAGGAATTGAAATGTAAAGAATTTATACACAGAATAGCTTATTATGTCAATAGTGTCTGTGTACTTTTGGTAAAATAAGGCAGAGAAGTACAGTAAAAATACACCAGCATATGGATGCACTGTTGTAGCATCCATATGCTCCCTGAAAGTTACCAGAGGACGGCTGGTCCATGATACAATAGCCATCCCATCTAAGGTTTCAGTAAAATTATCCTGTCCCTTTATTGGGAAACTGTCAAAGTTACTCCCCAACAGTTTGAATTAGCAGTGTTTTTGTTCATGTTTCCTCTCCTGATAGGTCTGGTAATCTGTTCTGGTTTGGTTGATTGAATGTGTTCGGGCAAAACAGAAATAGATCATCATTACAGAGTAATACAACACATCTTTTTCTGATTTATCAGCATAATGCCATAATATTATGTCAAGAGGCTTTACTTTAATCTTAGTATTTTAAGTCATTAGAGGTTTAGAACAGGCAACACTAAAGTGGGGGTCATATGTGGAGCTTGGAGCTGATGAAGATGGACACTTTTCTTAATTATTGACGACTGAGGTTTTTGAGGACTAAGTTTAGCCACTAAAAAAAGTATGTTCTGTTATAAGCCTTTTTGTTTTTATTTTGCTTTTATTTTATTGTTAAAGCAAGTCGTGCCACACACATCCAGTAACATCTTATTTAAAAGCGGACTTGGAAACAGCCGTTTATTAAACTAAACACCAAATACCAGTTTCAAAAAGACATTTTGAAGGCTAAATTCTTCATTTTAAAAATAGATGACAAATCTAAACTCAGAATTTAGCCATAAATATATTGCTTTAACTGCTGAATGACTGGTAGTTGGGTTAGTATTTTGAATGCTAATAATGATTCTCAATTTCTTTTAAAGATGTAATTACAGTTCTCTATTTTTTCCCTATGTTTATCTGCCCCTAAATTAATTTTCTTGTTCCATTGAACATCCATTTTAATTTATCCTATGTACATTTTGTCCAGCTGATTTGATTTTGGTACAGTTGGATTTACCTGAGCAACAATCCTCATGTATGAACGTTGTACTTTCTCTCGTCTCCCGAAAGCAGAAGTTCCACAGTCACTCCAGCCGCAGTGGATGAGCATAAACATGGGCAACGTGATCCACGATTTTCGTCTGAGCTCTGCCTCTAATGCACTGTAATAGCTGCAGGGGCATCATATGACAAGCAGAGGAAGCCCTTAAATTACTCTGAGAGCACTCACACCAATAACTGAAGCGATATTATGTTGTGTTCGGTGCAGAGCTGTTGTGTTGTGTACATCCGTATGATTTCGGAGAAAGTTAAACAAAACAATTGTTATATGCCAACAGGCCTTGAATGGTGACGTTGACAAAAGTACCTTTTATTTTACTGCAAAACTGCTGTGGGTGAAGCATGTGTTGGAGGGGCTGCTTGAAGGCCAGATGGTAACGAACCCATTTTGTTCTCCTGGGATTCGTTCATCTGCTCATTTATTGATCTGATCTCTGTCACCCTCGTTTCTCTACATCCACACCCCGTCTTTTGTTCACTTCTGTCACATCACACAGAGCATGATATAAATATTTCATCTTTACGCATCCGGGTTAAAATGCTTCATATTTTGAAAATTCGATTCACACCAAGTAATTGACACCTAATTGAAAATAATTTCCTGTTCACAAATCTCTGTCTGATTAATTTTCTTCAACCATTTAACAACATTTTTCCTCATCCATGTGCAATTTCTATTTGTAATTTGGTCTCTGGTGTCTTTAGGATCTGTGAGCCTTATTTCTTTTTAATCCATTTAGTTAATTATCACCATCTACACTTTTGTTTTGTTGTTAAAAAGTCAGTTGGTGTTTTAGTTTCACAGAATATAGACAGGATTTTTTTTTCAAGTTTGATCTCATTACAATTCAAAGCCATGACAAAAATTAACTATTATAAAGTGAAAAGAACATAATTTATGCCTTTTGTATATAGCATAAGCAAAACGTCAAAATTGAAGGTATGACTTGGACAGGGCTTCTTCTTAAACCCCTTTCTCTTGCATTTTCAGGTCTTTCAGAGAATCTCTATATAGACCGATTTCTCAGTTTTATATGTTAAGATAGCTCAGGTTTAGTCATAGTGATATAATCATCCAATTTTTAATCAGTTGATCTCTTTCCTGGGAAAGAACTGCATCCCCACAGCAAGATGCTGCAATCTCCATGTTTTTTAGGTGGGAATAGCAGATTTTGAATGAATTGAACTGTGTGCAGCTACAGCAAAATAATTTCATGCGGGAGGTTAGAGGGTGTTATGAGATGCTATAACCAAGCACGGCATTGCATTTATTTTACAGGTACCTATAATATTTTTTTGTATGTTTCATATCTTTTGTGGCCTTTTTCTCCCCATCTCTTTGTGTTGCTGCGTCCTTCATTTTGAGTCAAAGAATTAGATGTTCCGTGTTTACGGGTTTGTTGGATTACCGTCACAGCAACAGTTAAATTCTTTGTTTCAAAATAGCTGAAAACATGAACTTTTCCAAGAGCTTTGTCAATGTCAAAGCCTTGACAATCCACAATGAATGGAGGAACGAAAGTCGTTTTTTCCACTGACGCACTTGGCCCCTTTTAACCCAGAGATTAAGGACCTAGATAAAGTCAGCCGTACTTTCTAAAATGTGCCCTGATTTATGATACCATAAACCTACATATCTGACATCTACACTTTGTTCGTACATTAATAGCACAAAATAGTTTTATGCTGCAGGGGGGTATTTTTACTGATTTTATAAATTTTTTAATTCTAGGAGGGACTTGATGGAGTTCAGATGGTTCCTCTTTTGATAAGAGTTAGACGGACACATCTCCTGTGGAAACACTGCGGTGACAGTGTGCCTCAGGCGGTTGTTAATCAATGCAATTATGCAAGAGAGACTCACTGATGTGGCAGATGAGGTCGTCGCAGCTATAAAAGTAACCCACTTAATTCAGATGTTGAATCAACCGACCTCCTGGATTGTTGATGATCTAAAAACCCATTTTTGGGTAATTTGTTTTCAAACTTGTCCAAACATTTCTGTTTTCCACTGGTAAAATGCAATCAGGCTGTTGAATCAGGGCAGGTGCAGGTTTGTTTCTGTAATTTAAGAAAATAATACAAAAACGATACACTCATATTAAAGGTTGCAATGTATGAAGCAAAGGAACAACTATACGAAAAGAGCCGTGCTCACTGTGAAGTATAGTGGTGTGTCTGTGACACGGTTGTTTCTCTTCAAAAAAGCTGCCAAGGGTTTTTAGACTGCAGCCTTGATTTGTAAAAATAGGAGATAATCTAGGATAAAGATCTTGCGGCCTAGACGGTTGGACTAAAATTGATTGTCACTTCATAAAATTTCACCTTCAGCTCTTTCACTCGCTATAGATTGCCTTCTCATGCCTTCTACGCATTCTAACCCTTTTTTTTCTATGCATGTTTAAAAAGGCTTCTGAGCTTTGGTTTCCAATTGACAAGTTGGAAGTTTTTTTTTGTTTTGTTTGGTGTTTTGTTTTTGTTGGTAAGGTTCCACTTTCTTGGACGAAATCCAAAAAGCTTTAGGTTTGTTTAAAAGCTGATTAGAGGGGAGAGCTTTTTTTAAGTAGTGCTAATTTGTATCTTCAAATTAAGGGTGATAATCAGTGTCAGGGGTTAAAAACGTAATAACTATCCCCTTGGAAAGAAGGTCTCCTACACATATCCATTTAAAACACCTATTGATCACCTTAATTTGACAGGCGACAGGTCAAACAGATGCTCCCGCAGCAGAAAGACTCCAAAATGAATCATTGGAGAAGAATAGTTGAGGATCTGTCCACATGTTTGAGCAAACGTTTCTTCACTCATATCCTAAGGGTTAAAATCTGTCAAAAATGTCCTCAAAAAGAAAACATGTAAAAATCTTTGTTCAGTAGTTATTGTTGTGAATTCAGATACCCACTGAAGTCCTTTTCTCTTTAACAAATGTGCTATTTTGTAAGGCATCTAAATCGTGACTGATACTTGTAAAAGTGAGTTTTTTTCCACCTCCTAAAACATAATGAGTTAGATCAAACAAATACATACTTGATGCCCAATTTGATTAAAATGCATAAATTCAGTGATATAGAAAACAAGAATTTGGGGCTCATAAATCAACACAATTAGGTTATTTTATTAAACTAACCTAAAGTATAGAACCATGCACCTCTGCCCCCTGGTGGGTATGATCTGTTCTGACACATTCTCATGGTTTACAGGACGATCATTGGAGTAGTGCCTCTCTACAGGTTTCATCTTTTCAAATCATTTAATTCAAATACTTTCGAAGTTTATCAATAAGAAACTTAGTTCCTAATATATACATCATGAAAATTAACATATAACCGCTGCTTAGGCCAAATACTTTATAGAAGAGGATCCTTATTATCTGGTATGATCACCAGGGAATTTTTGTGTAAACTGAAGACCAATAATAAAATAAATATTAAAAAATTGTACAGATAGTTTACACAGTTTTTGGGTCATCTTGACTGTAAAACACGAATGTTGATTACTTTCTATTAAAGATATTTATTAAAGAGAAGTATGGTATAATAATTCATCCTCTAGGACCTGGAAATGCTGATTATATTTGCCATATTGAATTTATATATATCACAGCCTTTCTATTATTTATATCTGCTCACCATGTACAAGGTCACTAGGTCAGTAGGTTTCCCGAGCTTTGCAGATATTTTGATGGCTGTATTCTACAACAACTCCGTCCCACAGTCTATTGTCCTACAAACAAGGCAACTGTGCCTTTCATAAACATTTGTCAGCTTCACCTCACCCTCATTCCTTCCTGCTGTGTTAGAGGCTGTGGCTCCTGTACTGTCTACCCTATGACTTGATCTTAGTCATATTTAACGTTTGTATAATAAATGGCACCTTAACTAAAAAAACTGGTGCTTTGGGTGTTTATCTATATTGGTATTCAAATGATCTTCCAAATATATATATATATATATATATATATATATATATATATATATATATATATATATATATATATATATATATATATATATATATATATATATATATATATATATATATATATATATATATATATATATATATATATATATATATATATATATATATATATATATATATATATATATATATATATATATATATATAT
>JAVLVB010000356.1:787823-845520 GCA_032876305.1 Orestias chungarensis | reverse complement strand
TATATATATATATATATATATATATATATATATATATATATATATATATATATATATATATATATATATATATATATATATATATATATATATATATATATATATATATATATATATATATATGTATATATATATATATATACCAGAATACATTACAGAGAGTTAGGAGCATCTGAAATTTTGATTGTAGATTTAAGCTAATTTGTACATTTTTCTGCAGTGTCCATAGCTAGCGGTTCTCCTTCTGAGGATCCGCTGTCCCGCACCGGTCAACCGTTCGGTGGGATGATTCGAGACTTAAAAAGACGCTATCAATACTACAAGAGTGACCTCACAGATGCCCTAAATTTCCAGGCCCTGGCTGCCATCATCTTCATCTACTTTGCTGCCTTGGCCCCCGCCATCACTTTTGGAGGCCTGCTAGGTGTGCAGTTAAATCTGAATCTGGTCCCATATTACAGATACAGCCCCTAAAGGTTCTTTTAACTTTCTCCCTTCAGCGGACAAGGTGGAAAACATGATGGGTGTACCAGAGCTCCTCATCTCCACCAGCATTCAAGGCATCATCTTCTGCTTTGTCGCTGCTCAGCCCATCCTGGTTATTGGGTTTTCCGGCCCTCTTTTAGTGTTTGAAGAGGCCTTCTTTGCTGTGAGTTTTAACTCACATCTTCTAAAACCATTGGATCATAGTCATAGTTTACTACATCCTCGACTTCTTCTCTTTAGTTCTGTAAATCCCAGGACATTGAGTACATCGTTGGGAGGGTGTGGGTCGGCGTGTGGCTCATCATCATTGTTGTGATCATTGTGGCCTTTGAGGGGAGCTTTCTTGTGCGCTACATCTCACGCTTCACCCAGGAAATCTTCTCCATCCTCATCTCCATCATCTTCATTTATGAAACCTTTGCCAAGTTAGGAAGGGTAAAAAAAAAATTTGGTTTGTTGTCCTAAATCCCTTTTTTTTTTTTACTCTGCGACATCTGTTTACCTTCTTTGTTTTTTAGACCTTCAAGGCACATCCCCTGATCATGAATTACGATCATGTTAATGCGACATTGGAAAATCCCTGGCACCCAAGGGTCGAGGAGACCACCATCTACGACAACGCTACTGGTAACATAACAGTGGTTGTGAACACTCTGAAGCCACCCTACCCAAACACGGCCCTTCTCTCCATGTGTCTCATGTTTGGCTGCTTCTTCATTGCCTTCTTCCTGCGGCAGTTCAAGAACGGCACTTTTCTTCCTGGAAATGTAAGTCTTACAGCGTTTGCTGTACGGTCCAGCGATTTATATTGACATATTAGGTTTTATGACCCGATTCAAACTAAATATACACTTTGGTTTGACTAAAAGAAGGTTTATTGCAATTTATTATTTAACTATTTGTGATTTTGCCTCTCTTGTGTAGGTCAGGCGCTTGATTGGTGACTTTGGAGTGCCCATTGCTATTTTCCTCATGATTGTTGTAGACTATAACATTGAGGACACTTTCACTCAGGTTGGCTTTTTACAACCTTCACCAGACAAACCAAAAGTTGTTCCATATTGTTTAAAAAAAAAAAACTTGGACAGATTGTAAATTTGAATTTGCTGAACTGTAAAAGATTTACTTTTTTTATGCAGAAACTGGTTGTCCCAAAAGGTCTGATGGTATCAAACCCGGCAGTGAGAGGATGGCTTATCAATCCCTTCGGAGAACACCGATCTTTTCCCGTGTGGTTGATGTTCGCATCCTGCATCCCGGCTCTCCTCGTCTTCATTCTCATCTTCTTGGAGTCTCAGATTACAACGTGAGTTACAGTGTGTTACAAAAAAGTCACATCAATTTAACTTTTCCCCAAAAAAGTGTTTGATAAACCAACAAAAAGAAGCACTTTATTAGTAAGTTAAATGATATAGTCTGATCCATCGATCCTGACTGACAAGGAAAGGGTAGCGTTTATAAGAGGATAATGCAAAACCTTCAAGGAGTAGCCGTGATTCATAGTCCAGTAAGAATTTGTCAATGTCACAACTTTTAGCTGCACAATCCACACAAGTGGTGGCCGTTTTGGAAGAATGGCAAAGAGAGAGCTATTATAAAACAGCATTTTTAGTTTGTTCCAAGTCAAAAGCTACACATGTAGAAAGGTATATTCTGGGGAAATGGGGTCAAACTGATTTGCAAATGTCATATTAAGAAAACTTAACAGTGAACATTGTGATCCTGGAAAAAAAACTTATGAAAGGCTTAATACAAAAAAAAAAATACTCCAACATGTTTTATGTTGTGCTGCATATATTTACATTTTGTGTTTGTAAAGTGACACATTGTGTAAAGCATATTTTATTGCTCTCTAAATCTTTTAACCTAGAAAAGGTTGTATTTTGTGGGCTTTGGTTTATCCTTACACTCTTTGCGCAGTCTGATCATCAGTAAGCCTGAGCGGAAGATGGTCAAAGGTTCTGGGTTCCACTTTGACTTGCTGGTCTTAGTCAGCATGGGAGGACTCAGCGCCATATTTGGCGTGCCTTGGCTGAGCGCGGCCACCGTCCGATCCGTAACCCATGCCAACGCTCTCACGGTCATGAGCAAAGGAACAAAACCCAAGATAGAGAGAGTGGTGGAGCAGCGAGTCAGCGGTATTGTTGTAGCCCTGCTTGTTGGTAGGTCCTTTTACTGTCTTCTTTGCATTTATAAAACTGTATGAACACACCCATAACATGCAAATAAATATTTTTTCCTTCATAAAAGTGTGCTCTTAATCTCAGGTCTATCTATTCTGATGGAGCCGATCCTAAAGCTGATTCCCATGTCAGCCCTGTTTGGGATCTTCCTCTACATGGGAGTGACGTCACTAAATGGCATCCAGCTGTGGGATCGTATGCTGCTTCTCCTCATTCCTAAGAAATACCACCCTGATGAACCTTACGCCACAAGAGTAAGAGTCCCCTCATTGTTTGAGTTACTGGAGTGAATGCAGGGAGTCCCATGTGACAATGAAGATGCCATCAAAACATATAGATGGTAACGGTTGACAGTCAAAAACATCTCACTTCCCGATACTTGTTATATTTATTGTATTGTATTCTAACGCAATTTAGCCAAGTAATGTTCGTGTTTACTTCCCCTGTTTCATAAATCAGAAGTGTCATCTACATGATGGATGTCTGTCTACGTTTATACAGGTAAGCACGGGGCGAATGCATCTGTTTACAGTCATCCAGGTAGTTTGCCTCGCCATCCTGTGGCTGGTGAAGTCCAGCCCGATATCGCTCGCTCTTCCCTTCGTTCTCATCCTCACCATCCCTCTCAGAATGCTCATGACTGGCCGCCTCTTCACTGAAATGGAAATGAAATGCGTGAGTATCCCCCTCGTTATTTAACTCGTTATTTAAGATCGCTGCATGCCTGAGTCTCACATTGTTTAATCGTCCTGTTCTTGTATATTTCAGCTGGACGCAGAAGACGCCAAGGTGACATTTGAGGAGGAGCCTGGCCAGGATGTGTACTGTGAAACTCAGATGCCTTTGTAAACATCTCCAATGACAGCTGCATATATATATATTTTTTTTTAATCTTGACAGAAAATGAATTATTTTATTTTAGGCTCTAGAAAATTTCAAACAAAAGTTAATGAGTATATTGAGTATTTATTTACTAAAAAAATGAATCAATAGACATGCACAACATTTGTTTGTGCATCCCTAGCAATCGCACAGAAATGTATGTCAAAATCAAAAAGCTTTTTTAAAGGAATGCATGAGAATTCAGTTTTAGTTGATTCTTGTCAAGTAAAGTAGTGATTTACATTTTATATAAATAAATAATGTACTTCTCAAAACACTTGATGATTGCATTCAAAGGCAAAAATGTATGTTTTTTTTCCACTTTAAAACTGAACGTCATATTAGTGATGAAGTTTCTATCTGGCTATGCTTACATGAAGAGGATTTCTCATTAAACTCTTTTGTGATTCAATCGCTACTTGTGCAACAAATGAATGACGGCTTTATTGCAGGGCAACAGTGCTCTGTGGCAGTGCATAGAGTGAAAGTGTTTGTTTTTTTAACACCTTTTTTTAAAAATCTTTTTGCCGTATTAAATGTAAATATCATTAAAGGAAATTTCTAAATCTAATTTTTGGTTGGTTTTCCTGTTTTTGGATTAAGAAAACAAAGAATTTTGTTTTCCTTTCTTTTAGAGTTGGTTCTCTAAATACTTTAATATCAAATCTATTCTTAAATGACAATTTTTTTTAAATCCAACACGGGATTAATTTATTATTTATATTGCGCTGCTGTAATGGAATCTAAAGTAGAAGAAATGAAATAAAATAAAAAGCTAATTTTCAAGACACAAGTCATAAAAAGAAACAAAATGCCTATTTACAACAACTTAAAAATAAACACATTTAAAACAAAGAAGTTTATTAAAGCAGAATGGCAAACATGCTGAAAATAAAGTAATACATAAATAACAAACAGTTTTCCAGGTTAGAACTAACACATTAATAAATCAAACGTATTACAATAAGGTTTAATTCCCTTTGAATGGTTTAAAATAGTGAATCTTCATTAAGAAACAGCAGAAAAAACATTACCTTTAAAAAAAAGACGCTCTTTTGTTTTGGGGGGGGGCGGGGTTTCCGCTGCTCAGTGACGTTTGTAGTTTCTCGTTTCTGATTGGATGTTTCCTCTTTAGGTCCCTCCCATTACGGAAGTACAAACGGAAGTTGTACGTAACCAATCAGGCGCCATGTGAAAACGAGTTTAGACGCATTTGACTTGTTTTTTTTATGACTTGAAGCGATTTTTGTTTAAATTTACTGTTGGCTGACGAGAATAAGTTTTAAATTTAGTCTCCCGCTGAGCTTTAACGTCTCTGCCTAAGTTTACATCCAAAACGGTTAAAACTGTCTTGGTTTTGAAATGAGTGAAGCAATAATGGAAGATGAAAAATCGGGTGAGTAGAAATAGTGAAACTCTCCTCCTCAGAAGACAACAGTGTAATGGGTGATGTTGTTTGTGAAGGTGCTGCAACAACAGCCTGGACGCAGACGAGCCTCCAGCAGCTCCTTGATGCCCTCAAACACAGCCTCCCAAAGAATGGAAAAACCAAGACCTATTTTCAGGGATTGAAAGCTGTAGACTGGGATAAAGTGGCGTTCCCCCCTTTTACTGCCGAGGAATGCCAGGAGAAATGGAAGAGCATGATGGCGAAGGTGAGTTTTGTGCTGGACTTGAAGTGATCTGGATCTCTTCACAGCTGGAAGTGTGTGAACTTTGAATAAAGCATTTGCAGGGTAACATTACAGTTTGTTAACAAATATTTGTGTTCTGGTACTTGATTCCCCTATATCTCGATATTAGGAACAGATTTGCTGTCATTACTGCACACTTAATTACTCTGGACAATGTAAAAGTGCTTTTAGGGATTTTTGATCCTAGGTATCATCAGCTTTGGTTTAAAATCAGAAAGGTTATGCTCATTAAATAAGTGGATTAATCTTGCACCAGGAAAGAATCATAAACCGCTGTCTGTCACATTGGATTGGTTTGTGTTTCTGTCAACACAAATAAACAAATGTTATTTTTGTTCTGCATAAAAACCATCTGAACCCTCTGAGCTGAGTTCTCTAAGCATTAGAGATTAATTGACATTGAATACAGTTGCCTAAACACTTAAATTCTAAGTCTGTCTAAACTCACCAGTTTCTCTTTATATCTGGTTAGATTGTGTTACGACTTTTTCCCCCCCACTCAGATGCGGAGGTACCGCACCCTTCCCGAGCTCCTTGACGAAGCCGAACACGCGTTTTCAGACCCTGACAGTTACCAAGACGTAAGTGGTCAGATTTTAAAGGGATGTGACATTTAATCATATTCGTGTCGCAATTTCCTTTTTTAACATATATACATATATACATACATTCCAACGTAAAATAATGTGGGTTTTACCTATTAATTTTTTTACTCGCAGATACACCCAGAGCTCCCAAAAAAGCCTGTCTTCCCAAAAATGGCTTATATAGGGGGAAAACTCTCCAGATATTCCAAGAAACATCCCGGGATGTCAGCAGCGCAGATCATGAAGATGCTGGCTAAGATGTATGACGAACTCCCAGATAAACAGAAAGTAGGTGTTACGTTGTGAGCCTTCATGTAAAACAGTAGGTGTTTGTCTGAAAGTAAACTGAAATTAATGAGATAGAGTTACCTCTTATTTTTCTCTAGGATAAATATGTCAGGAACTACAACGTTAAGTACAATGAATATAGAAGAAGCATGCAGAACTTTCGGTAAAAAAAAGGAACTTGGGTATTCACATTCCATTTGTCTGAACGTATTATGAAGCTAATTTTCTATCTTTCAGTGTGCAAAATGGGAGGCCTCATGGGAAAGTCATTTCGCAGCGGAGCTCCCCTGAAGAGGTAAGTGATCTCTGGCCGGTCTTCGTCATTAATTGCTGCTCGTTGCTCACGTGGTTGCTGGTTCAAGCTATGAACTAAACTATGTAGTTTAACGTTGAGTGCTGGCTCGTGGTTCCTACACTCACAGGAAAAGAATAGAAATGATCTTTTAGTATTTTCTAGTCTTAATAAGTATGTGTAAAGAACTTTGTGTTTCAAGACTTGATTAATCTAATACAAAAACTGATTTTTTGGAGGGCGTCTTGCATAGATTTGTATCTAAATAGCATTAGTTCTCTTTTAGTAGATTTATCACACCTTGAATTGGTTTTGCCCTACAGACCCTATATAACTAATTCAATTTCTCCAAATATAAGCATAATTCGTTTTACAAAGAAAAAGAAAATTGGTAAACATTGTTTGTTTAAACTTCCTGTAAGTGAGAAAATCCAGAGATAAAATTCAAATCAATCAAATAAAATAAAATCGATCAAAAAAACTTTTTTTTATCCCAAAGGGAAATTAAATGGTGTTTGAGTATCTTTGTTTACAGATTGAGTGGGTTTCAAACAGGACTCAATATCAGTGCCGGACAAATTCAGTCCAGATTTCATCACTTGGTGTGTTAATGTTAAAAAGTCAACTTTCCAGAAAAATGCCTAGAAACCAACCACTACTGGACGGGAATCGAACCCCATGACTGAAAAGTCTTTAATAATTGAGACTTACTAGGAGTTAATTGTTTATTCCTTCTATTAAAGGGTGGAGAAGGATGCAGTAAAGACGAAGGTCTGCCTAATAAGCCACCTGTGTAAGTCCCACTCACTATCCACTGCTTTGTTTTTCAATTTTCAATCTTGTGCTCTCAGTTGGCGAGAATGACAGGAGAAATATATTTACTCACTGTTTGCATGGTCTGTTTTTCATGTTTATGTTGTTTTTTTTTAAGACATGGACGTGCTCTGTTCATCAAAGAGCACTGTAAAGCAGACGCGTCTTCATTTGGGTCTGGCTTTATGAAGGTTATAGGTCAACGCTGGAAGGAAATGAGCAACAAAGAGAAGCACAAGTACAATAGGCGCTGTAAGGAGGTACGTCGCAGTAGGTCGTCCAACAAGACAAAAACACATCAGATTTTCTTACCGGAAGTCTCTTATTCCCATTTGTTTATTCCAGATGAAGAAGGAATACGAGGACAAGCTGATCAGATATTTAGATGTGAGTAATGCTTATAGATTTTTTGGTGACATTTCCATGCCAACTTTTGGCCTGTCAGGATACAGACCTTAGTTGCAGTCAGTCAAAAATGTTTATATATAAGAGTTTTTACTCACCAAAATGATTTGTTTTTTGTTTGTTTTACCTTTAAACAATAGAGTCATTGAGGGCTCTTATTAACTCTCCAAGCATTTTCACAGCTTAACTCTTTAAACGTGCTTTGTCCGCATGGAGTCACTGTTTTTTTTCTATGTTCCTTAGAGGTTAGACAAAAAGGAGAGGGAACACATCATCAAGGAAAAAGGAATCAAAATGCCAAAGAAGACTTTGGTAAGTAATTTTCTCCGTCTTCTGGATTGCATTATCAGGCTTTGAAATCACACAGATGTGGTCGGTGCAGTTTTGAGCTACATGGTGATGAAATGACTCGTTAACACAATCAGTGATCTCAGAAGTAGTTCAAAGAGTTTTCCCATGTTTTGTTCACTTAAAAATAAATTTAGCTTGTTTCATACTATGTTGCTGTGCTGTTCACTTCAAATTTAAACATGCAATGGTGCTATATAAACGCCAGGGGGCGCTTTTAATGGTGTTCACGACAGTCCCTTCAGAGAAATTCTACAATCGCAGAAAATCCAGCTAAAAACAAGGAAAGGGTGCACAATATGCAGGGGTGTGCATAATCCTTAAAAAGCTGCATATTCAGACATAAATAGCATAAGTATGTAAATTCGCCTGATTTTATTAAACCTGCATTTTTTTTTTTGCAGGAATTTGAAACAATTTATCTTCTTACTTTTGACTGACACTAGACTCCCACCCACCCACTCTTTTTTTCTCCATTTGTGTTCAGTGCTGTCTCAAGAAATCCTTAGTGTTGTTTACCAATTTAAATGAGGTTTATTTAAAAAACAAAACACATACATGCGTAGAGGCCTCAATGAGAGGGATGTCAGCGTGTCCGCCATATTGGATGTGGCAGATCTACACCGTAAACTAGAAAAGGAAAATGGACTGAACTTCATCCAGCGCCTTACTACAGGGACCTTTAAGTTATTTACAACTGGCTTTGTTTTTAGACATATTCTGGATTTCAGAACTGAGCAATGTTCATATTTTGTACTTTTCCACTCTGCTCATACTAGGTTATAGATTACCTTAAATGGTCCAAGACTCTAAGTTAGCACTAAGGGACTTACTTAACTGCGTCAGCTATGCTGCTATGTTTTGTCATCTTTGCTGCTTATGATATGTGGGAGAAGATGTTTATTCTCCCTCCATTTTTAAACAACGCACTTTTCTGCATGTTTTCACTCTTTCCCACATTTTTCATAGCAGAAAATGGGTTGAAATCCCGCAGAATCTACCACAACATCAAGGATTTTTGCTTGCTTAATCAAGCATTTTTGCCTGTATTTTTCCGGTTGGACTTTTAGAAGATGCTGAAGAGCACAGTTGAAGTCCAAATTGGTTTACCATTGGGTTCTACTTGAGTTTTATGCTATTATAGTAATCATAGTGCTTCAAAGGTCAGTAACATGGGTTTAAATCTGAATTCATTTATGTTCTCAGTTCGCCACAGAATCTTTCTGATTCAACTTTGCTGCCACAACGTACTTAACTTGCAGATTCAGCTTTTCCTGGGGTTTGTTTCCCTTCCTACTGTGTGTTCACATAAACTGTGGTTTTAGGTTGATGTTCATTTACGAATAGGGCACAACAGAACAGAATTCAATTTTGTCATCGCAAGTACAAAGCAATGAAATACAGTTTGCAAACATCCAAGAAATATGCTAAATGTGTGAACGTACAGAGTATGAATACAAGTAAATTATCGAATAGTGGGCAACAGATGAACAAATGCACAGGGAGGCGTTAAAGAGATGATATGTTATGGCTTTTTACTCGGCTTCAGAAGATCAGCTGAAGCATCAATAATCCAGTTGGGATGTATCAAAACCATGAATCATTGTTTTGGAGGTCTTTAAAATATGTTGATGTGGCCTTTTTTTCTCATTATGAACCTGCTCTAGTTTATTTATTCTTTCCGTTTTAGTTGGGAAAATGCAAAATTCAACTGCAATTTTAGTGAAAGGGAGCTCTTTAAGTCTGTTTTTTAGTGTAATCCCCAGGGGTGGACTGATTGATTAGCTGGCCTGATTTCCTTAATTCTGGGGCGATCTGCGGATATTCGGATGTGAATCTACCTTTGCATGAGCTCTGGAAAATCAGATACTGTCCATGTTTGCCCTGAAGTCACATATGTTACTTGATGAATAAATATGTAAGATGTATTTCGGGCAGAAATCTGCAATCAGTGCCCCTAGTATTTACTTCTAGGGTATCTTAAGGATTAGATGTTTAAATGCGCTGGTAGACAAAATTGTCACTCCCGTATGTAAAGACAACATCTGTGTTATTTGGCGCATTCATGATGGTTGTCTGCTCGTCTCTTTCTGCAAAGCCGCTGCCGGTCTCCCTACCTGCCTACAGCAGGCTCCCCCAAACTCACAAAACAAAGCGGGATGCTGAAACATCTCTGCATCGTTTCCGCGTTGATGCTTTGAGACTTTGTTTCACATCTGTAGGTTTAAAAGTGAGTTGAAGAAAGGTTGAAAGGTTTGGAATTAAAGCCCGCAGGGAAAAAAAAAGTATTTACAATAGCTAGGCCTGCACAGTATGTTAACTCCCAGGGTGGCATTTAATTACATGAGGAATAGCTGTGTTCAGTTTAAGCTCATCGTTTTGGTTTTTTATTTCTCTGCAGGGAAGACATGTGAGGCAACCCGGTGAGCCAAAGAGGCCCTGCCTGTGAGTAGATACTGTAATGTGAAAAACTATTCACTCCCTTACAGATTTCTTCTGGTTTTGAGTTTTTTGTCTCTTGGCCTTTGACAGAAGAAAAAAACCCATAAATGATATTTTTTCTTATTGAATGTGGAAAGAAAGGCTATCCCACCCCATATGTTTTTTGTTTGTTTTTTAATCATGAAGTAATTATGACCAGTTGATCCTCGATCTGATTACTGCCTAAGATTACCTGCCTAACAATATGAAGCAGGCTAAAAGATGTCAGAAGGAAACCCATTCCCGAAAGTAAAGAAATTTAACACATACGGCAAATACGACAAGTAGACTGGTAAGTGAAAAAATGCGAGGCTGGAAAAAGCAAAATGGCCTAGTCAAAACCCCTGTGTCTGAATCTTGCAAAAATAAAAACACGTGGCAACATTATTGTTCTCAGTTATACCAGAAAAATAAACCGTAAAGATTTTTTTTTTTACATCCTAACTGCTCCTTTAAATAAATAAAATAAATTCTCAAAGTCCGATCTAAAAACCATACTTCTTTTTTTTTTTCCCCAGGTCTGGATTTATATATTTCTACTCGGAGAAAATTAAACAATCCAGCGATCGTTTACCGCAAAAAGAGTACATGAGGCTGGCCAGGAATCACTGGCGCGAGCTCCCAACGAGCGAGAAGAGCCGGTATGCAGAAATCGTCAAGGGAAACATGAGAGAATACAGGAAAGACCTTCAAAAGTGGTTCCAGGTAATCTGTCCGTCAAGTCATTCATTTGAACAACAGTATTTGAAATTTCAGCCTGGAGAAGAAAAATCCATGTTCTGTATTGTTTGAGTAGACGCTGAGTCCAGAGGAGCAGAGGAATTATTTGGAGAGAAAAAACTGTGTATGTACCATAAATAATTATTGTTTTTGAAGCTTCTTTAATGTATTAATAATATCACCTGTTTTTTATTTTTTATTTGCTTGTGTGTTTGTTTTACAGAAAAGTATAAATACATTCCTCCAGGGATCTAGGCCGGTCCAAAAAGAAGCTAATCAACAAACAGTAAGTATAAAAACACTGTTTTGATTTTCACCTATCGTATAAATTGTGCTCTTGATTTCCACTTTTTAATGGTGGTATCAAATGCTTTGTAAATAAAAAAACTTTGTGTTTCAAGACTTAATTAATCTCAGAGAAAAACTGATTTTTTTGGGGGCATATTGCATGGATTTCTATCTTAATAGCATAAGTTCTCTTTTAGGTGATTTATCACAACTTGATTTATTAACAAAGATTTTGGTTGAATTGGTTTTGCTCTATAAACCCTTTATTACTGTTTTGTCGACATTAACATGTACATTTATGCATTTAGCATTATGCATTTAGATCAAGGAATCAAGGAATTTTATTTGTCATCACATCACATGTGGTACATGAGGTGGGACAAACTTTTAATCCCACGGTCCAGTTTTACACCCTGAGAGCAATTTTAAAATAGCTACAAAATAAGAATAATATTATAAAATATAAAGAAATATAAGAGAATAGGAATTTGACTACACAGAATCTACAATATGGGACTTCGGACATAGCAGCAATGAAAATTGTTATGCTAAATTTGCTGTAGCAGCATGGATGGTTAATAAAGTGACATATTAAAGTGACATTTTAAAGTGTATTATTAAAGTGAACAGTGCCGGTTAAATGAGAAAGTTGTTTTTTTTCATTTGTAATTATCCTTGCGTGTGTTTGAGAGTCTCACAGCTTCAGGAATTAAGCTGTTTCTCAGTCTGGTGGTTTTGCACTTGATGCTCCGCAGCCTCCTGCCTGAGGGAAGCGGGACAAAAAGTGAGTGTGCTGGGTGGGTGGGGTCCTTCATGATGCCGGAGCCCCTCTTCCTGCATCTGGAGGTGTAAATGTCTGTGGTGCTAGGGAGGTTGACTCCAACAGTTGTCTGTGCAGCCTTCACCACCCTCTGCAGAGATTTCCTGTCTGCAGCAGAGCAGCTTCCATGCCACACGTTGATGCTAGAGCACAAGACGCTCTCCACCACACATCTGTAGAAGGAGGTGAGGACTGAGTTCCCGAGTCCAGCTCTTCTCAACCTCCTGAGGAAGTAGAGCCGCTGGTGCGCCTTGCTGACCAGAGTGGAAGTGTTGTTGCTCCAGGTGAGGTTGTTGCTCAGGTGTACACCCAAGTACCTGTAGCTGTTGACTGCTTCCACCGCAGTTCCTCCCATGTGCACGGGGAGGTGGGCATGCTTGCCCCTGCTGGACTCCACAATCATCTCCTTGGTTTTCTTTACATTAATGCAGAGGTTGTTCTCCCTGCACCAACCCTCCAGGTGTTCCACCTCCTGCCTGTAGCTGGACTCATCACTGTTTGTGATGCATCTAACCACTGCTGTGTCGTCCGCAAACTTCACAATATGACAGCCTGGATGGATAGGCGAGCAGTCATATGTGAGCAATGTGAACAGGAGGGGGGCTCAACACACAGCCCTGAGGGGAACCAGTGCTGAGGGTAATGGTAGGGGAGGAGATGTTGTGAATCCTCACAGACTGCGGCCTGTTGGTCAGGAAGTCCAGGACCCAGTTGCATATGGAAGAGCTCAGACCAAGTGAGGACAGTTTGTTTATCAGGGTCTGAGGAATCATGGTGTTGAACGCGGAGGTGAAGTCCACTTTCAGGGCAATAGATGCACTCGGAAGAGCTGTGTCTTAAAGGATTTCTTGAAGGTTGAAAGAGAATCTGATGCTCTGATAGTGCACGTAAGGTCTTTCCACCAGGGAGGAACCGCTAGGGGGAAGAGTTTAGATTGACCTACACGGGGCGTTGGTTGCGTTAGTTGGCGCTCCTTGGAGGAACGGAGCGGGCGGGCAGTGACGTAAGGCTTTAAGAGGGTGTTGAGGTAGATGGGCGCTGATCCATCAAACACTCAGTATGCCAACATTATTGATTTGAATTTGAAGCGTGCAGCTAAGAGAAGCTAATGGAGTTCAGTGAACAGGGGTGTGACATGCGATCGCTTTGGCTGGTTGAAAACCAAGCGAGCTGCATCATTCTGGATCATCTGTAACGGTCTCACAGCACAGACTGGAAGACCTGTTAGGACGGGAGATGACCAAGGTCTGAACTAGGAGCTGTGTTGCATGTCGGTTAGATATGGCCTAATCTTCCTGATGTTGAATCGAGAGATACAACACGATCGAGCGACAGAGGCAACCTGACCTGCAAAGGTCAGCTGATCATCGATCATGAAGCCCAGGTTTCTTACAACCTTAGTGGATGCAACAGATAGGGAGTCTAACATGATGCTGATGTTGTGGTGAATACTTTCCTTGGCTGGGATGACAAGCAGTTCAGTTTTGGAGATGTTCAGTTGGAGGTGGTGATCTTTCATTCATGCAGATATGTCAGAAAGACAGGCTGTGATTCGCGTCGGTACCGAGAGCTAGTCTGGAGGAAAGGACAGATAGAACTGGGTATCTTCTGCATAGCAGTGATAGGAGAAGCCATGCGAATGGATGATTGGGCCGAGCGAAGTAGTGTACATGGCAAAGAGGAGGGGGCCCAACACTGAACCTTGGCGCACCCTTGTGGTGAGGCGGTGTGGCGTCCATGTTTGGCCTTGCCAAGCCACCTTGAAGAATCGTCCGGTGAGGTAGGATTCAAACCAGGAGTGTGCACTGCCCTCAATGCCCATGTCTGCCAGCTTGTTAAGTAGGATGATGTGGTTTACAGTATCAAATGTAGCTTAGAGGTCCAGTAGGATTAGAACTGATGATTGGCCTGTCGTTTTGGCTTCTTTTAAGTATTCCGTTACTGACAGGAGTGCCGTGTCTGTAGAGTGACCACTCTTAAAGCGGTTAGATTGGTTAGAATCAAGGAGGTCCTGTTGGGAGAGAAATTTCGTCACCTGCTGATTTTAGATGGGAAAGGGAGGAGGGAGACCGTTCTATAGTTCTCCACTTGGGTGGGGGCTAGGGAGGGTTTTTTTTAGTAAGGGAGTTATCTGGGCTTGTTTGAAGGCGGTGATGACGTGAGTGGCTGCTATCACAACAGTTGGAGCTATGGCTTGCAGGAGTGTGGTGGGAATAGGATCCAGAGGGCAAGATGTAGGGCGGCTGCTTGTGAGAAGCTTTGATACCTCATCCTCTGTGAGAGGAATTAATGAAGAACAGGAAGAAGTGGGTTCAACGGCGCTCAGAAGAAGGACCAGTGAGGAAGGGTGAGCTGTGGTCTGTGTAGATGGGTCTGAGAACTGACTGCTGATAGCTGCCACTTTGTCCGTGAAGAAGTTGGCAAAGGAATCTGCCGTGGTTGGTTGCAGGAGGAGGAGGTGGTGGGTTTAACAGAGACTTGTAGGTAGAAAATAGCTTCCGGGTGTCTATAGCGCTGTGGATCTTGTCCTGATAGAACTCCTTCTTTGCAGTGGTGACGCTTGAGGAGAAGAATGAGTGCAGCATTTGGAAGTGTGACAGATCAGATGGGTCCTTTGATTTGTGCCATCTTCTCTCCGCAGCTGTGAGGTTTGTGCGCATCGATCTAAGGGAGTCATTCAGCCATGAGTGTGACTTCCTGGGTCTTGCAGGTTTGGGGGATCAGTGGGCACAAGCGGTCTAAGCAGGAACTCAGTGTTGAGCAGAGGGACTGTGTGGCATCATTTACCTCCAGAGATGAGGAAGAGCTACGCGGTGGAAGAGCAGAGGTTAAAAGGTGCAGAGAAGTGGGCAGGAGACAAGTTGCGGAGATTGCGTCGAAAGGAGACAGTGGGAGGGTATGCAGTGGGTAGTTGGAGACAAGCATCAAGCTGAATAAAGTAGTGGTCTAAGAGGTGTAGAGGAGTAACTTGTCTGCTTAAAACAAGATCGAGTACTCTACTGGCCCTGTGAGTCGGGGGGGCTGCTTACCCACTGGAGATCAAAAGAGTGAGTTAGCGAGAAGAAATCTGCAGCATCTTGAGTGTCAAAGTGAATGTTCATATCACAAAGGACAAGCAGAGGACAGCATTGCTCAGGGATGGAGGAGAGCAGGGAGTCTAGATCTTCTAGGAAGTCACCCAATTAACCCGGAGGACGATACACAACAACCACATACATTTCAACAGGTGCTGTCATCAGGGCGGCGTGGTATTCAAGGGAGTTGTACGAGGCTCCTGAGCTGGAAATGGATATATTTCCATTTGTTGGATATCAGTAGCCCCGTACCACCTCCTCTTTTGCCAAGCCGTGGTGTGTGAGAGAATGTGTAGTTGGTGGAGAGTGCAGCCGGTGTGGCGCTGTTTTCTGGTTGGATCCAAGTTTCTATGAGGGTAAGGATGTCCAGTGAGAGATGGTTTACATAGGCAAAAATGAAGTCTGCCTTGTTCACCGCTAGAGTTAATTAAACTTACTTTAAGTGATAAAATCCGGAGATAAAATTCAAATCAATCAATCAAATCAAATAAAACCAATCAAAAATACTAAATGGTGTTTGAGTATCTTCATGTTTCCAGATTTGGTGGGTTTCAGCCTAGAGAAGTATAAATATAAAACCACAACTAACAGAAAAAGGTTGTATGTAATTTCACTTCTTGTTTGTTTTTGGCACACAGAACTCGGACAATGAAGACCATGACTTGAGTAAAAAAGGCAAAAAAGACGTTTTGTGTGAGGTTTTTATATTGTATATACATTAAAATTACATCTGGCTACACAGAAAAGTTAACATTTAGCTCAAATAGTTTTCACTGAAATATTTTTATGAAAAGTGGATTTTTCTTTTTTGGCGCCACAGCACGATACCGCCTACTCTGAATTCCACAGGTGGGATAGCATTGCGACTTGCAAACTTCCATGTTTTCTTCCTAATATCATGTCCAAGTACGTCCGTTTTAGTTTCATCAGACCAGAGGAATCTTCTCCTAAAATAAGCTCCTCATCCATTTTGATGTTGTCGCTTCTTACTTTGAAGCGATGGCTTCTTCCTCTCTGAATGGCGTTTCAGCTCATGTCTGTAATGAAGTTATTCTTTCACAAGAATTTTTACAAGCTCTTCTCTTTTTTGTTCTGCGGTTGAGCCTCAGAATTTTTGACTGTAAGATGTTCAATCCCAGGTCGCAGGACTCGTTTCCTTCCTGATGTCCAGACGTACCCAGGTTGTTTATAAACTCACATATTTGTGTTTTAACCAGTGAACATTGCATTTCCAGGTATCTGGAAATTAAACCCAGTGGTGAACCAGTAACTTTTCCTGATATGTTGACTAATATTTTTGATATACCTGCGATGTTATTTACCTTCAAATGCTCTTCACTGTTTACTGTCAATTTACTGTTTAACGAAGGCCAGAAACATACAAATAAAAAGTTTCAAAAGCAATGACTTCATCTTGGCTTCCAATCTGGACGATTAGATTTAATATTTCTGTATGTTAACTTATCTATTTAATGAAAGCCACAAATAATTACTATTCTAATTATTTTTGGTAATTCTTACAGAGTATGATTTAATGTATACATATTAATGTCAACATATCCTTTAACTCCTGTATAAAAATGTAGCTAAAGCTGATTATACATTTCAAGCTAATTTATTATTTACCATGTTTTCATCTTCAGGATGAGGAGAGCGAAGATGAATAAGATGGCGACATGTTTGAGATTTTTCTCTGACAACAGACCCAGAAGAAGGAAACGCAACCAACTGGTTTCTTGAATGGATGGCGAGAAGAAAATCCCAAACGACTGACGAGAAACCTGCATAGACGACGAGCTGCAGTTGTGTTTTTTTTCTGGGAGGCAGATGCAGAGCTGGACAGCGCTGAAGAGGATAGAAAATCTAAATGGTGCCAGACACAAAAGTCATTTCTGCCTTATGAGTCCTTTTAATATCTTCTAATTATTCCGAAGCATATGAGCCTTCAGCTTGGACTAAAATGCTTTTCCAAATGCAGAGTATGGGGAAGAACTTGAATGAAGTGACAGCAGTGATGAAGCTCCATTGTTACAAAAAATGTGTAAGACTTGCAGTAAATCAAGATCTGATTATCAAATGTTTTCTGATATTTATTCCTTTGAACAAATGTAATGTATTTTTTACACACTCATAAGTAAATACTTTTTATTTGCTTCATATGAAGTTAAAGATGTAAATGCTGTTTAAGGAAATCTAAAATAAAAATAGTTTTCCTGTGACCCTCTAATTTATTTTAAATGACTGTACTTTGCTAGCATCTAATTGGTTAGCTCCTTTGCAGACCAACAACCTGTCGTGGAAGTGGAGATCTTACAAATAAAATTAACCATTTTCCATCGTGAATGAATTATTTGACTGAAAAAGGAGAAATAATTCTGGCCACAATTAATTATACATGCTTTTGATATGTAGGTAATATTTTAAAATTAGCTTTCAATTGTTTTTGTATTAAAAATGTTAATGAAACGTTACTAATCAAAGAAATTCAATAATTAAACCCAATTTGTTTTTATTTCACTGCATTTCTGTTTTCCAGCCACTAGGTGGCGACTACCGGACAGCTTCAATGATGCGCCGTTCTTCCTGTCGTTTGAACACGAACCTTTTTATTGGCTGGTTGTTCCTCTGCGCCAGTGACGTTTCTTGGTTCTCTTTCCTGATTGGTCCAGGTACTTCAATGTTCCGCCCACTAGCAAAGGACTGTTTGTTCGAGGCGGAAACGACATGTGGTCACGATGCTTTCAAGGTTATTTTATGTCTGCTGTTAAAGTTTAATGGCTGTTACTTCAAACACTCAAAGGACGTTTTATTGTAAAAAAAAAAAATAATAATAATCGTAACAATGAGTGAACCTGAAACTGACGACGCAGAATCTGGTGGGTAGAATTAGTGAAACTGGCAGAAGGAAGAAATCCCCGCTTTTAAGTTGGGAGTTAATTTGTTGTGTTCTTTTTAAACGTGTTGCAGCCCAAGGCTGGACCACCGCGAACATCCTGAAGCTGATTGGCTGCATGAGGAAAAGCCTCCCAAAGAGAGAGGAGAGCCGCTCCTGCCGTGCTGGACTGTCAGCTGTACCCTGGGAGAAGGTGGCGTTCCCTCCCTTCTCTCCAGACGAATGCCGAGAGAAGTGGAGGAGTGTGATGGAGAAGGTGAGCGTGTTGTCTGGTGGTCGTGTGAACAAGACGTTCCCCTGCCAGCTGAGGCAGCTCAGCTAGATTGAATGGATTCCTAGAACAACCACACTGCTCATTTAGCTCCTTCTATTAACTGGGACTATCTTAAGTTTGTTGCTGTTTTGCATGAAAGACTCAAGATGTTTGATTTTCCATATAGCTACAAGCCCACGAGCTTGTACCTCTTTTTTTTTATTACTTTAACAGATTGGATGCATTAACATGAGTTTGCTAATACAGGTTAATACATTTTCCCACTTAAGTTGTGGATCTGTGCAGCCTCTTCTTAAACCTCTGCAGATTTCTCCCTACAGCTGCTCTATATATCACAAACGTATCGTCATCGCAATATCAGTGCTTATAAAAGGACTGTTTGAAGTGATCATACATTTTAAGAGTTCTAAGCATGTAGTTTTCCAGCTGATTTAGGCAGTAGTGCAGCAGAGGTTCAACACAGGCCACAAATGGCATTGCGGAAACGATACAGGGCAGAGAAGAAATGCGCACATTGCAATATTTGCCAATATTATCGTCACTACATGGTTCATTTATTTTTTTGCATATCGTGCAGCCCGATTTAATGGTGCGGTCTGTTCACAATGTTCACAATATGTGAAAAGTGTTTACAAAAATAAGTCAAATAAGCAACAAATTTAAGCTGCCTTTTGTTAGTCTGTCACACAAAAAGCTGTTCAGTTTGAGTTCGTAACACAACAAAACGTTGAAACTTTGCAAGTAACTGTAGAAAAGCCTCATTTGTTGTTGTTGCCCCAGATGCGGAAATGTCGGAGCGTCCCGGAGCTTATCGCTGAAGCTGAAGAGGCCATATCAGATCCTCTATGGCACAAAAAGGTAAATGCCCGATGTACAATGTGTCTGTTAAAAATGAGATTTTTAAGGCCTAGCTCTCACCTGATACTAACATGTAGCCTGTTTGATAAGGTTACAGGTAGACCGTTTTCAGGTGGATTCTTTGAATTGAAATATCACTCTAGAGATCAATTATTTTGCTGATTGCAATTTGCTATAAAGTCATAAAAATCTATTGCCAAATAAAACCATTTCCTGAGAATTTAATATATATATATTTTTATTTTTAACTTCTATTTAGCTTATTATAAAAGGGTTATTACTGGGGGGCTGCTGTATCAGTCCTCAAACGACGCTAACCTGCTGCTTTTGGATGCATCAGAGCTTCAACATCCCTGAATCAAAAGATGGAAACACTTCCTGGGCAATTTGGGAAGTTGTACAAATAATTTTGGAGCAGGGATTCATCCAGAAGTTGCAGGATTGTAGCACCCAAAGACCGGAGTTGCAACCACTTGAAATAAATGGAATCATTTAGCCAGAAATAAATTCAGGTTTTATTCAATCTTGTTGTAAAACATCGGTGTTAGGTTCGGCTTCTTATGCCATTCGATAAAACATCTTCTGATCTTTTCTGCAGAAACAAAGAATATGTTTATTTATATAGCGCCAATTAACAACAGATATGGTCTCAAGGTGCTTTACAAGAAAATCAATTCAAATCCAAGAAGCATCATAAACAAATCAGTTAAAAAGAGAGTTTCCAATCCAAGGAAATGCAGCAAATTGCATCAAGTCATTGACCTGCAGCATTCACTCCTCCCCGATCGTCACCCCGAAATGATGGTTTGTTGACTTTACAGCAGGCCCTCGAACTGAGCATGCATTTAGCGAGAGTAGAAGCGTGAAGAAAAACTCCCCTTTAACAGAAAGTTTAGAGCAGCCGTTGTGGAACGTCGGTCGCTGGCAGCATCTCAACCGATCCTCTCCTCCAAGTCGGGTGTCTCAGCTGACAGAACGCCACACCAGGTGTGGCTACTATGGAGAGAAGAACACTAAGAGAAAACCAAATCTGACTGGGTTGAATAAACGTTACCCAGAATGAAATGCACTATAACGCTTGTTTCTTATTCATGTGTATTTGAACTTCGATTTTTTTTCCCACAGATCCACCCGGAGCTCCCCAAACGCCCTGCCCCTCCAAAAAAAGCCTACATGTTGAAGAACTATTCCAGACTTAAGAAGAAGCATCCAGGGCTGGCGATGACAAAGATCACAAGCATGGCTTTCAAGATGTATGATGAGCTTCCAGATGACGAGAAGGTATGTTGTCAATGATCAGTGGCTCAACAAGCAGAAGTCCCAATGAACACAACGGAGTGAAAGTTAACAGATTCATTAACTCTCTATCGTAGGCGAAATATGAGAGGAGGCAAGAGCTTAGATGCAAGCAGTACAAGAGAAGGATGCAGGACTTTTGGTACAAGATTTTTTGTTTGCAGGAGCGATCTTTTTACAGAATCCATGGTCTAAGTTTCGATTGTGAAACTGTGTTTGGTGTGTTTTTCAGTAGAGACAACAATATAGCTTTCGACCCAACATCTAAACGGAAAACCAAAGTAAGTCATTTACCCTGCCCTACTAGATGTGAGTTATGGGACGTTTCTTAAATGAATTGAAAGAGGCATCGTTTTAACAGTTTTCTATATGTCCCTCAGATCATCAAAAAAAAACGTGTCAGATTACCAAAGAAGACCTTGGTAAGATTAAATGTAACAGTTTCCTTTTCATTAAACCAGAAAAACTGCTGACGTTTTATGTGTATGGGTATTTAGTGTCGTTATACATCTCGTCTTTGAATAATTTATGGGGCTAAAGACTCAAATGACAACTTTACCGGTGTTCATATTGTAAGGAAATAATTTTAGGCTTTCATAATCATAAGTACAACAAATGAATGTCATGTAATGAAAATGTTATATAGACAAAAATCATTGTAGCTTTTTCAGCTGTAGCAGGTATTTTTATAAGTATTTGTTGGTCTATCCCATAAATCTGACTGCCATAGACTGCAGGTTGTGATTGTAACATGAAAAAATATAGTGTGAATATGTTGCGACACTCTGTGCTTTATTCTACTTTTTCAGAAGATGCCCGGCGAGCCCAAAGTGCCGAGCCAGTGAGTATAGATCTATAGAACAAAAACAACAACTAAATATTCCTATAAAGATTCAGATTCACTATTTAGGCATTTTCTGTTTTTCAGAAATGGATTTACATGTTTTACCAAAGATCAGATGAAGCTTTTAAAGGAGAACATTTCCAACCATCCAGATCGTTTAGCCGAAGCTAAGAAACTTTGGGACAAGCTCCCTACGAAGGAGAAGGAATCCTACAAACAACAGATACTTAAAAACATGGAACAATATTCAAAAGACCTGCAAACGTGGTTCAAGGTATTTTAAAAACGTGTATCTTCAACTTGAGCTTTTAAAATGTGCCCTCAACGTACACTTCATATTTTTCCCGTTCTCTCTGCAGACACTGACTCCAGAGAAGCAAACGGAATACTTAAAACAAAACCCCGGAGTATGTGCCTGGAAATTCATATGTAGCTGCTAGTGTTTCTAAAGTTGTATTTCTGGGAATCATGTTCCATCTTTCATTCCAGACGTTAAAGTTCCTTGACGCCACAAACCAAACGGACGACAGAGAAGAGCTTCTTTGGTGTGAACCTTCCGTAAGTTGGGATGTGACTAGACGACCCATTCAGTTCAATTCAAAAGTATTCTCTTGAGTTATTTTCAAAGGTTTTATTTAATGAAACGTTTTTGTAGCTCATTTCCAAGTATCTTCAGGAGTCGTTTGGGATGGTGATTCTGTCGGCAGGAAGGATAGCAGTCAGTTTTGCAGCAAATCTAAACATGCCTCTGACAAAAGTCTGTTGCTCCTTGCTGTCATGACATGTTAACAGCTCTGTGTCTGTGTAACAAAGACTTTTTACTATAATAAGTTGCTAGCATGTACTGTGGTTCCATTTTATTTGCTTTTGCAGCACCTGTTTAAATGGTTAGTCGGACAGAGAGACGGTGGCTGTTTAAATTACATAAATAATGCGCTTCATGATGTAGGATCACTCTCCAATTATTATTATTATTTTTCATATGCTGACCATTTTGAGGGATATTGTGAGATAAAGAACAGATTTCTCACACTGGGCTGTAATTTTGCTTCCTGTATGTTTTGCTACTCAGGACTCAGAGGACGAGGACATTGCGGTCCTCAGCAGTGAAGAAGAACCCGTTTGGACCAGTTATGAGGTAATTTCCACTGTTTGGGGCGTCCCTTTTCCATATCGGTCCAATGCGATTAAACTCTCTGATATAATAAACTCCAAGACAAGCCGTCCATTCCAGTGTTTAATCCACACCACGATTTCGTTATAGGAGCTTGTATCCAGTATGCAAAGCCCACATGATCAACACGCCAGTTTGCCACCATTCCCTTATTAGATTAACATCTTTTTAATCAAGCCCTTTTGTAGAAATGTTACTATACAAAAGTTATACAAGTATGTATGATTCATCCCAATATTGTATCAGGTCAATACTAAAGACTTCAATATCATTATTGTATGAGAAGCGAAACATACCCATTGATGGTCCTGTGAAAAAATACATTTACACAAAACGTTCACATTGGTAACTCCACATTTGTTGGTCGCTGCTGTTAAGTCCGAAAAGTGCTGTTTACATAATTTGTCCAGATCTCCTCGACTTCAACAGTGTTTTTTTTTCAAGATTTTTTTTTCTACGATGGAAATAGAGGAAGTTTCCAGGAGCATTTGTAACACAAACAGGCCCGGGAGCACGACAGAGCTCTTTCACATCTGTCTTTTGTTACAGGTCAGGGTTAGTAGTACTTTTGTGATGGTAGGTCGTTAAAAAAAAAACATGCCTGGCTCCACCCTCCTTACTTAACCAGTAAAAAAATCTTTCTCAAGATTTCTGTGCTTCTGCTGTTGTATTCTAACACTTTTATTGCAAATAATGAATTTTCCTGTGACGGCTTCCACGTCATGTGACCAAAATGAGTCCCCATGCTTAACCGAGCCCCGATGTCTATGACATCCAGCTACATGTGTATGTTTGTACTCACTCAGCAAGGTGATAACTATCATCTTCTAATCCATAGGAAGAGGAGGAAGACGACGGACAGATGTTTGAGACATATTTCTGACAGGAAGAGCGACAAACGTTTCCTGTCATAGTTACAGATGAACTTTTACCAACGGACATAAAAAACTGAGCTGGAAACGATGACAGAAAAAGTGACTGTTGAGCTTCATCGTGTGTTTGGCTGGGAAGCTTCTCCATAATGCACATGTTCACTTTTGTAGAGTTCAGGTCTGGACTATCTTCACCTTTTTTTTTTTTAAAGCGTCATTATTACTGTTGTAGGAGTATTTCGTTTAGCTTAACAGTTGTCTCCAGTGTGTAACCACATTTCTATGGTGAAGAGCTGTTGGGCATCTTTCACGGGTTTATGTTTTAAGTGATTATTTTAGAGGTTTCTGAATTTGTGTTTGTACAAATATTCATAAAGGAGAATTTAGGATTTGAGATAAGTTAGATATTGACTTCCTTTTTATTTGCTTTAAGTTTGTACATTACCATGTTTTTATACTAAAGTATGGGAAAAGTCACAGGAATAACTTAATAATAACACCACAAATGATATTCCAGTTATGTCGAATGTTTTTTTTACTTAAGTAAAAATGTACAATATATACAATTTGCTTCATTAATTGTTAGTGACTGTCAAATAGGCCGAGCTCAAAACCCTTAAAAACTAATCTTACCTACTTTACTCTGTTATGTCACTGTAAAGGCTTCCAAATTATATGATTTTTGTCTTTATGCACATGTCATGATTTCACAAACTAGCTCTAAAGCTTATTAGAATTATTAAAAGCCAATTTAGTAATATTATTCAACCCTGTAAACTCTTTGCCTTTCTAATTATTCACCTTTATGTTTTAAAACTAGTTTTTAAAGGTGCCAATGCTCTCTATCTGGATGTTTAGTGAGATTATTTTACCTCTCAATTTTTTTGTATGTTTTTTTGTTTTTGTCTTTGAAAGGCTGTGTACCAGGAAAGTTCGTTTTTCATGTTGTTTGCAAAACTGCATCAATTATTTGTAGCAAAACCTCTGTTTGAGGCTGTACAACGACGTGATGGAGTCATCTATGGTGGAACTCATTTGTTCCACACGATCATACAGGCTTCTGGGTTAAAATTAGATCTGGTGACTCTGAAGTTATTCTTTTCTTTTCCCACACGTAAGCTTTGTGATGTGAATTTTCGTGCTGAAAGTAGCCATGACAAGATAAAGACACTGTTAAAGTAAAGTGTTTTACGTTTGTTTTTGTCTTTGAGTAATGAGCAAATCAGGGATTTATTGTTTGTGTCTGATTTCTGTAAAGATGGATGTGTTTCAAACCAAGTAAAACATTTGTTTTATCAGACCATCCCTGTTTCTTGCAAGGAAGGTTTTATGTGGAAAAACAAAAACTTTGAATATTAAAAAAACAACTATTATGGGTTCTGTAGGCATTTTCTTATTTATAAAGCTATGTTTTGTAAACAGGATTGAAAAACTACACAAAACAAATACAATTAATCTTGCACATTAAACAATTCTCTTAACAGATTTGCATTTGACTTTGGAGAGAAATTGCTCCTATATTTACAAGAGGTTTGATTTAGTCTAATGTTTTAGCATAATTTTACATGTTTCCAAAGTAAATGACAGTAAACGGGTAATAAACTAGATTAGGCCTAAAACTTTAGGGTTCAGAGAACAAATGCACTAAACCAACTGTTCTCTTGTTTTGGTATTAATAGGTTTTAATGCTACAGCATTGATCCTCAATCAATACCAGTGGTTCTATACAACCAATCCTGGGCCAAGTAGTTCTGTTTGTTTTTATTGTTCTGTGCACCAAGGAAGAAACAGGGGCCCCAAGGAAGAAACAGGGGCCCCAAACTGGAACACATTTGCTTTGGGGCCACCTCTGGAAATGTTTTCTAGATCTTAGTATACATGTTTAAATTGTATGTAAACTGTGAACAGGTTTCTTAAATTTGATCAAACTAGCAGTGCAACACAAGAACCTGGGAGACTTGTAGGCAGATCGATTGCTTCCGTCTGTTCAATGAAACACACCATTTGTGCTCAAGCTCCACTGCAACTCAAACTAAGTAGAAGAACGAAATGATTTCGTCAGTTTTATCGCTTTATTTGAGAGGATTTCCATCGCAGTATGTGACTGTAGAAGGAGGATCGAGGGAACTCGTGCAGCGATCGACTGCTTCTACCTGATCTAGTAAAGATGGATGCCTGTCGAAACAGGTAAATAAACTGGAGTAAGATTCTTGTGGGGACCCTGGCGGTCAGATTCCCCACCGGGAACCTTGTGTTTGAGGACCCAGAGCTTCCGGCTGTTCTTCCAGGGACCTCAGCAGCAGCGTTTGCTGCAGGGAAACCAGACTAGCTTCTGACAAAAGCTTCCTCTGAAACTGCGGAGCGATTCCAACGTGTTGTAATTATCCCGGCTCATTCTTTGTTTCCCTCCAGCCCCTCCAGCTAAGCTGGGGATGCTGGGAAGCGTCGAGACGCGCGTCCCGCTCACCCTGTGCGCTTTGTTTCGCATTCATTTGTTTGCAGGATCTCCGCTGAGCTGTGAGGACCTGCGTCTCTTGCTGCAGGGACCGGTTCTGGTTCTGGGCCAACAGCATGACCACAGCAGCGTCTGCTCATCTGGTGCATCTGGCAAATGAAAATGGAGGAGCTCCCGGGGTCCAGCCTGGACAACAGCAAGCTGGAGGTACAGCCACGTTGAGAGACCTGCTGCTGTCAGACTAAACCTGTGTGAACGCAACAAAAGTCACTTTCAAATAGGCATTTAATGCATTTAGACAAAAAACCCCCCACAAAAGTGCATATGAGCAATAGAAAAAAGGTGATACAAGCCTCTGATTGGATGATTACTGCATGGATGAATTGCTTTTAATCAAAAGATGCAATAGAAAACATCTAAGAAGATTGGGAACTATTAAAGAAGCGTCGAGTATTCTTTTGGAGATACAAGGACGTTGATTTTGGCCTAGTTACGCGGAGGCAGCCGTACGCGGCGCCAACCTGAGGAAAACATAGTTAGAAGACGACACACGAGGTTACAGGGAGGTGGAAACATTCTCACACTCCATCCCTAGCAGGATACAGTTCGAGATCGCAAACAACCTCCGCAGAAGAAGCAACGAAACCCAGAGAAAAACATCTAAAGGGAACTCAACGGGTTGGGACTGAACGTTTAGAAAACCACTGATAATTAAGGCTGTCTGGAGAAAGACACACAAAAAAAAGAGTCATGTTATCTGAGGAGTTCAGATTCATCATTTTTCCAGAGAGATCAGGGTAAGAAGATGATGTGATGCATCCAGAATGCCTGAAATCTACTATAGCAGCCTCGTTTCTGCAGTTGGTCAGGTTCATCACCATTATGAGCCCAAAGGAGTAAGGTCAGCTGACCTTTTCTTTGTCGATGTCAGGACTCATCGAGCTTAAATAGTGAGTTAGCGGTTCGGGGGGGTCAGACATCACCTTTTAACGCCTAGATCGACACCACAGACTCCAGCCTATGCTGAAGAAGGCGTGGTCAGATTTTCTCATCTGGAGGGTCAGTATGACGCAAGAGGAAGGTCGCAGAGGTTCATGCGATGCATTTAAGTACAAAAAAAAACAACAACTTTGTGATAAATGTCCGTTAGACTGAAGAGACGAGGGGGAAAGCATTTGGAAGGTGTGCGAACATTAACTTCTGTAGTAAAACTGGAACAGCAATTGAGAAAAAGTGAAAGTGTGTGACGCGTGCAACCAAGCATAGGAAGCGGAGGTGCGATGATCTTTTTGGAAGACCTGCACAACTTTCCGTAATCAATTGAACCAGGAATTGTGGTCGATAGCTGAAAACTCTGGAAGGACAATTCCCGCCCATCAGTTTTTGGCCTTCAGTGGAAGTGAGAACCCACCTAAAAATCCACCTATTAATGGCCAAGTTAAGGTTTAAGAGCGGCCTGGTTGGGTCTCCACGTCAACTGGATTGAGAAATTCTCCTGGAAGTCTGGATTAAAATAACACTTCAAAGTAGGATGAATAGGAACTACTATTTAGAATGACCACCGTTTTCCTCTACTTACTGAGATCAGACCTGGTTCTTGCAGTCACTCAGGGGTGTTTTTTTGTCTGTGATAACTTTTTGGAGAGTGTTACCTCTTTTTAAAGCGTCGTAGAAACGCGCAGACAAGCTGCAGAGCTCTTCCTGAACGGAAACGTTATGTCCTCCCTGGCAGGCCCTCGCTCAGGATATCCTGTCTGACCTGGTGGAGGATGCGTGCCTGGGTCTCTGCTTCGAGGTCCACCGGGCTGTGAAGCAGGGCTACTTCTTCCTGGACGACACGGACCAAGACAGCATGAGGGACTTTGGTACGCAAAGTGGAAAGGGGAGTTTGTGGAGTAAAAAAGTATAGAATATACATATATGGAAGCAATCTCATGCGAAAAGTCTGGGGAAATCCAATGTTTAGTCTGAGTACCTTATTTAGTTCATTAAAAAGACCTGCTGTTGATGAGTTTCTAGATATATTTAATTTGCCACCTACTGCTAAACTGCTTTATGCGTAGGACGTGACACAGAGGCCCACTTGCTATTCTTCAAAATGGGAAAAATAAGAGACCATCCCATATATTACATGATACAGACTTTGTTTTATTATAGGATAGCACCTAATGTTATTTTATATTTATGAAAAAAAAAACCTTAAGTGTTTTTTTGTTTTGTTTTATCTATTGTTGCTGATCCTCGAAATTTCAAAAGCTGTGATTAATAAAAAAAAAAAAAAATCAGTTTGAATCTTTCTTTTCCTCGCCGAATATTCTCAGATTAAAATTGAGGATTTTTAGTGGGATATTAGATTGTGGTTTTTGATTTTCGTCCCTTGAACCGCTTTCAGAAATCGTGGACCAGCCTGGACTGGACGTGTTCGGCCAAGTCTACAACCAGTGGAAGAACAAGGAGTGCGTGTGCCCCAACTGCAGCCGCAGCATCGCCGCCTCCCGCTTCGCTCCGCACCTGGAGAAATGCCTCGGGATGGGCCGCAACAGCAGCCGCATAGCAAACCGCAGGTTCGGGAAAGAAAACAGGAAGTGCAGACTATCCTCAGCACAGAGGTTGCCAGCGTATTTATCTCTTGATTGCACTACGGCAAGGCTCGGTTCCTCACTGTGTAACCGGGAAAGGTTCACAGGTCCGAATTAAGACGCCTCATCGGGATTAACACGTGGTTTCATCCTGGAAGGGGTTTCGTCGTCAAACTGTTGATCACGACGAGTAACACCGAGCCATCTCTGCTGTCATCTGTTACAGAATAGTCACCGGTAACAACACCAATAACAAGTCGGAGAGCGACCAAGAAGACAACGACGACGTTAACGATAATGATTGGTCGTACGGCGCCGAAAAGAAAGGTGACGCCTCTTGATGCTTCTAAAAAACGAAAATTTACTTGCTACAAATTTTTTCTTTATTTCATCAACTGTTTGTTTTTTTCCCTTTTGAAGCAAAGAAAAGAAAGTCTGATAAGGTGCATTTAGTTTACCATTCAACAAATATTTTCATTGTCTTTTTTTATATATATATATATATATATTTACTATATATATATTTTAAGAATTTCAGACGTGACTCTTTTTATTTTTTTGTTCCTCAGAATACAAATTCACCAAGAAGATCCAAATCATTCAAGCATAAAAGCAGTAAGTACCTCTTTTATTATATGTATTTATATATATGAAATCCTAATAAATCCTCCTTAGTTGATGATTTTGTTTCATCAGTTTATGTTGTGGAAAATTCACTTAATTATCACGTTTATTTTAAATACTTCCTTGCATTCCTTACCCTGCTCCTATGTCTTAAAATGGTCAAAACGAAATATGAAAATACGATTCTGCAAAAGTCCTTTTGTTTTTTTTTTGTTTTTTACAGGTACAGCAAGTAAGACCAATCAAGACACTGACGCTCACGCCCCGCCCAAAGACTCGTACATCGCCTCTTCAAGGCCTGTGGGTAGGGACAGGGGGTAAACCTTTAATATGGGGTGACAGTTAGGGGCCTGCTTGTAGAGCTGCTTTCTTTGTGCAATAGTTAATGCGAATAGAACCAGAAGCTTTAGCGCGGATGAGACTACGACGAAACCTCTTAACAACCAGCACTTGGAGTTAATTATGTCTCAGTGTCGGCTACGTGCTCCGATGGACGAGTGTGTGACGCCCTGCTTCTTGTTTCCGGGCAGGCGTGATGGGCTCGAGACGTCGAATGGAAAACCAGGAGAGTCCCCGCATGCTGATGAAAGACGAGGCCTTCTCACAGTAACGCACTTGGCTGCAGAAACCCGGCGTCCTGAGCCGTGTGAACGGACACGCTCAGGCAGAAGGCACGAGGGAAAGCAGGGGCACGTTCGTCTCGGGCCGCCATGCTGTCGAAGCGGCGGCCGTTGACGTCATCGGTGACCTTCTTGGTGTTTGCTGCTCTGAAGAAACCCATCCACCACTTTGTTCTTGACAGATAGTTTCGTTTTAATCACAGAATCATTGAAACAAACAATGTTTTCTCATTTGTTTAAATCTTTTTTATTTTTTGTCCTGAATAGTGAATATCATCATGTGTTACTTTTTTTTAGTTTTTTTTCCTGCACAGAATACGAATCTGGAAACGATTCGGAGGTTGGTCGGGTTTTCGTGCAAACGGCACGTTCGGAGTATTTTATGTCATACGACAGAAAAGATCAGGCGGTAGGTGAGCTGACGTCTCATTTAAAGAAAAAAAAGAAATCCTGATTATTTGAAAACTGGAATCAGAGAAAATCATTGGAAATGGGCTTTTCTCCCTCCGGGTTGTAGTTTTCCAGTTCACAACATGAGCAGCTCTGTTGGTTGCTCACCTGAATAAACTGGCTTTGAAGCGTTCAGTGAATGAACCTCTAATTTTCCAAGCAGGCTGCAGGTTACCTGCGGAAAGCCAGTTTCTTTTGGGTTCTCTTTTGGTCGATAGATTTTTCTTTCTAGCATTCAAGTATGTCTTTGTATCATGTTTCCATTGTAAAAGGTCACATATGTCCCTGGTGTGATGTGTAAATATTCTAATAGTCAAATTGCTGCTGTCATGGCTCGGTTTCTTTTTCATTTGTCTAGCATAATAAATGATTTGTTACCTGTTGGGTGATTCTACTTGTTTTGCTGAAACAAACTGACCAACATCACCGATTGTGAACCAGACCTGGGATTGTTCAAATGTTTCACGTCATGGCAAAGGTTTATAAAAGTAGTTGTTTTCCACACAAAGATTTAATCCTACCCTGCTGTAAAGTGACTGTTTTTGATCTTATATTCATAGGAATCTTGGGTTTTCAAGCAAATTGCATAACTTCACTAACTATAAATATCATTCAGCCCCTTTCAGTCTTTCACCTGTAAATAAAATGTAACTAACTACCTTCAGAAATCAGCAGATTAGAAAATGGAGTCCACCTGTTGATCACAGTTCTCTGAGGTTTGTTGGAGGACATTAGTGAACAAAAAGGATTATGAAGACTCAAGAACAAAGCAGTAAAGAAGTGGATACGGTTGCGGATTATTGTAAACCAGGGATGTGTCCTAAAACAATATGCCAAGCATCTCACCGATGTACCGTTTTATTTAAATAGAAATGGAACGATAAAGCTGCAAATCTAACAAGATATGGCTTTCAATCTTAAACTACATAGGAGTCTTTTATGGACAACAGAAGAATCCTAGAAAACCCTGTTGGTGGCTGCAAACGACCAGATAACACAAACATACAGCCAGCAGTTGGAAAAGGATCGTGTCGAGTATTAATAGGTTTTAGAAATGTCTAGTCATAGTTCAGACTCCTGACCACGTGAGATTTTGTTTTAGGACTATTGCTTTTCATTGATTCTCCCCATCCAGTCTAGAGAAATTACGGTCATTCGTGTCGCAAAAAGGGGTTCCATATCCTGTTAGTTCAACGGGGATGCTTACAAATGCATATCAAGTTTAAATTACTGCTGAAATGTGGGGTCATACATGCCAAGTAATTGCAGGCAAACCTGTTAATGTACTTTAAGGCTAGACCCCAAACACACTGCTCTCTAGTTTGACACAATGAAAAAAGTCAAACTGAATCAGACATCGGGAAAAGAACCGCGGAGCTGATTCATCCTTGGCTTACGTTTTTGAACGATGAAGGTGCGGTGTTCATCTGTTCAAGCATCTATATGACAGGAAGCCATTACTTCAAAACAAATTATATATTTATAAATATGACAACAGGTCATAGTGTGGAAATATTCTGCTTTTATATGTTACTTTTTTAATTGGTAAAGTAACATAAAGTAAAGGCTGCCTCTCCATGTTTGGTTGTGATTCTGCAGTGAACAGAAACCAGAGGATCTGAGTGGTCTGGAAGGTTGATATGATGGAGCAAAGCCATTCAGTGATTTATAAGCTGACACAAACTTTAAAAGTGGAGTTATGTGCTTTATTTTTCTAGACGCACCAAAAAAATATGTTCATGTCTCTTTGGTGTATGAAAACTTCTGGTTGGAACTGTGTACACATATAAAAACTGCTTAGATGTCTATATAAAGTCATTGTAATTATGTTAATGTAAATCCTTGTTGTTGTTTTTATATTAGAAATAGATTAAAGAAATTTGACAGAAGTCGATATTTCCGACGGTCTTTGAAGGCATCGTCCCGTGTTTAGCGTGGGGCCCTTCACACACGCCGCGGTTGATCAAGCCGAGGGATCGTGGGTTTGTGAAAGTAAGAGGTCGGTGTGTCTTTAGAGAAGACTGCCGGTGAGACAGTCTGTGAAGCTGCTCACGTTTAGGAGGATGAACGCGGGAGGGGCGGCGAGACTCTACAATTAGCGCCGAGAGCGTCAGTTAGTGCGTGCGCGCGTGCCTCCGTGTGCGCGTGAGGGGGCGGGAAAAAAAACAAACCCGGAAGTTGAAACGGTCGGAAACGAGCTGACTTCGGCTAGCTTCTCCGTGACAGCGTGTTTGCTGTCAAAGCAGCCGCGACTCGGAGCAGGAAAGGCGGCAGGCAGCTTTCTCGCTGTGTTGCGCTCGTTTTCAAGCCCTCCGACTTTTCTTTAGGCGACTAAACCGGACTTACTGCCACTTTTTGTTCTTGTTTCAACCACCTGTGGATCCAGAAGATGGCATCCAGAGGGGGCTTCCCTGCTCCACAGATGAATCCGGCTGTTAGCCCCATGAATGTTTGCCACCTCGGGGGCATGAGGGTGCCTGGCATGTCGCAGCCTCTCGCTGGTTTCCCCCGGAACATGAGCAGCACCCCCCAGTATCACCAGGTCACAACTTCCGGTTTTTCTAATACCTTAATTTAGTTATGAAAAGTCACTTTCTCTGTTGGTAGAAATTAGCTTTTTAAACATAATTAAACATTTCAGTAAAAAAAAAACAAACAAACATGTATTTAATGAATTTAACATAAGTAAATGGTCATATTTAAATGTATTAAAATGCCATATTGTTGATGTCACATTAAAGTGCAATATGCTGTATTGTATTGTATTACATACAATTAGGATGTTTGCATTTGATTAAATCTAACAAGTTTAATGCAATTAAATGTGTTTTTGCTGAAGAATGAAGCAGAGAGTCACGTGGTTGCCTCCAGCCTCCTGTCAGTTGGTGAAAAACCAAAAGTTGATCATCGCCACCATCTTCTCCTGGGGATAATCCCACTTCTGCTCCCATCTGCAGGCTCATGTTGTTCAAACCGACCAGCACGAACACGACACTCATCTGTTTCCTTAGTGGAGGCACGCACAAGCTTGGTTACCTTACCTGAGACCAGCTGGATTTGGAAACACAGACAATTTACCACTGAAACCTCCAAAAAAAAAGCGTAATTAACTTATTATATTGCAGCTTAGTACCCTAAAAATACTGTTAACGGCGATCCAAAACACAGAAGCATTAATCATACTTGTTTTTGCTGCTGCATTGTTAAAAAAAAAAATCTAACTAAGTTATTTACTTGAAGTGGTTTGAAACAGGGAAGCGTTCTATTTTTATTTAATTTTATATAATCCAAACTACTGGAATGTGAGGCATGGTGGGATTTTATTATAATTTTTTTTTGTGCACATTTTTTTTAAATTTTAGCACTGATTCAAAAATAAAAAAAGAGAATAGATAACTAAATAAATAAGCATGTCGTCTTGTCACTTCTGTAATTGCAAGGCCAACTCTCCATTTCCGTCACTGCAAATGTTTTCAACCGCTTGAAAAAAGCGTTCACTCTGGCTCTTTGCGCTTCATTCATGTCATCAAAGGCCCTTTTAAAACCATTGGTGCAGTTTGTTAGATTGAGGGTTTTTTTTTCTTCTTTGCCTCGTTTGACCTAGTTTGGATTAAAACCCTTAACCTTTCAACCCACAGAGAAGACAATGTATTGATTGTAGTGTTGTTTAAAACATAGTTTTTTAGACCATGAGGTCAGAGAATGATTTGAATCAAGGACAAGTTACAATGTGCTCTGAGACCAGCAGAGAAAATCTGCTGTGTTCGTTGAGCCGTCATACTTCATTTTTTTTCTTTCTGGGCCGTCTGCAGTGCTGATGAGGGTGGACTGTTGAAGAGAGGATTGCTGGCATGTTGTGGGTGCGGCTGCTGTACCAAAAGCCACCAAGATAAAGATTTTTACTTGGAAAAATTGTTCTCCATTTTTATTCTATTAATGGTTAATGATCAGCAGTAGAAATTTAACTCTAAACCCTCCCAATCGAGAGAGAGAGAGAGAAGAATCTAGTTCACAAAAATATCTTGGCTTTGGTTACAGAGGCGGTCCCAGACCAAATGTACAAAGGGGGGCTTGGTGGGACCATTGTTGTTTTCATGGGGGCAAAGGAAAAAATGCATTTAACAAAGACAAAAAGAGAATATTTTATTATTTAATATATATTAATTGAGGGAAAGATGCAGAAACTATTATAATTCTGTTCCGCTGTTAAGATTATTTACTTCATATTATTGCTGTCATGTTAAGTTTTTGTCAATTTTGTGCTTTACCGTTTAATTTTACTTCTATATTTTTTTAAAGTTAAGTTCACTTTATGTTACTAGCTTACAAACGGAAAGGCGGTTAGTTGATTCGCCAGCTTCCCTCTTTGTACTCCAGCGATCCGGGATGCCGCCCAGCAGAGTAGGCGGCCTCATGGGCTCGATGGGGAGTCAGATGCCCGGGCCTTCTTACGGTGGTGGCAGCCTTCCAATGCGGCCGGGCATGGGTCACCCCGGCATGGACGCTTCCAGGAAGCGCTTCCTTCAACAGCAACAGCAGGAGGCGCTGGGAGGCCTGCGAAGAGGGTAGATTTGCCAAAAACTATTTTACTGGAAATCAAGTAACTGAAACAGAACATCTTTCTGTAATATGTAGAGATGAACCAATCAGAGAAGTTGATGCTAACTGGTTAATCTGTCGAAATAGATTTCTACATCTCGAGATTTATAAATTGCATCAAAATACATTGTTTTCTATGATGTTTGGAGATTCTGTCTTAATTATAAAATTGTTATAGGATGATAATAGGACAAGAATTTTTCAGACTGAAAAATATGTTCACAATAGACATGCACAATACTAAACAGAGTTTCACAAAAGTTTGTTTACTGCTATGATTCATTTGTTAATTTATTGTAATTATAAAGTAACCTTAAGGAGACTTTAAGCTGTAAATAGTAATTACTGATGAAGCCCTTGATCAACGGCATTGGTGGGACTGAGCAGTTGGCATTACACAACTTTCATTTCCAAACAAAGACAAAACGATTACAGATTTTAAAAAAATCCTCTGGTGTTTTGTTTTTTCTTGTTCGTTTAGTTTTGGCACAGTTGGTCAGATTAGCATTAACAACTCGACCAGTTTTAGCAGACTAAATCAACAGCTAATATACCCATGAATACGTTTCTTCTTTAGAGCTTAATAATTAAACGCCTCACTAACACTAAATAATTTCCAGGTTTTCTGGTATTTTCTCACTAAAAAGAGTCCAATCGGACAATTCTGAGCATTGAATGGTTTGTTCACGGTGAATCCTCTGATTTTTGTTAATTTACATATTAAGCCAAAAATGACAACAACTAAAGATATCATCTTTGGCTTACCAGGAGTTTGATTAAACCAAAGAGTCAAGTCAAACATATTTATTTATTTGTTCCTCTTTGTGTTTCCTTAAAGCCATATTTCTGAATTAAATCTTTTAAACAGGCTGTACTGTTAGAGGCTCCTTCTCACACAAAGAGACTAGTATCTCATGACTGGCCTTTAGACGCTAGACGCTATTTTTGACTTCGAACTACTTGGTGACGCTACGCTTATGAAAGTGCGGCACCACAACATGAAGCGGCATTTACGGCATCGGCCGTAATGAATCGGCTGCTCTCCCGGGTTTATTTAGTAACACAATAACGTTCATTACAGAACCAGGGAGCCATATTGCTTAAAGCACCATCCTGAGTAAAGGGGGGTGTGTGTATAATTAGATTAGAGGAACAGATCAGCTCTTGTATGTTCAGCACTAAATAATCAGTAGAAACCTCAGGAAGATTTAATAAAGAGCTAACATAGACTATTATCGTGTGATCACACTGTGAAGTTGTCCAGCAGTATTTGATAATCAAATATGGTCCGTTAGTTCGTTAGTTCCATTGAAATTAGTCGAGCACAGAATGATGGGATGCAGCATAGTTTGTGGTTAGAGGTGACAGTTTCGTGTCAGATGATGTTTTTATCTAAGCTGAGATCAGCTCATCGCTTCTATTCTGGTTGTTTTTAGAGCCAAAAGGCGCAAAATGGCTGACAAGGTTCTTCCACAAAGGGTAGGTAAACGTTTGATCTTGATTGAGTCATTAAAAACAAAAAAACTTTTAAAGATAACTGGATGTCATATATGCTCGACCTTCTCTTGATGTTTAGATAAGAGACCTGGTCCCAGAGTCTCAGGCCTACATGGATCTTCTGGCCTTTGAGAGGAAGCTGGATCAGACCATTGCACGCAAACGCATGGAGATTCAGGAGGCCATCAAGAAGCCAATCATGGTATCTCCTCTTCATCGTGTGTTGTTGTCATTTATGGTGTTTTTCAGGCTCTACAAACGGCAAAAAGCACAAACTTAAAAGCTTGAAAGAGCATGTATTTAAATTGAATGGGTACAAATATACACTTTGTTTTTAATTTGCATAACAGGTATTCCGTTGATTCAAACTGTTGCTGTAAACCAACATGTTGCCAGAAAGGCTTGGAGGGAAACTGTGAGAGATTGCTGTTGGGTTGCATTAGTGGGATAGAAAAGTCTTGATGACGCACTTTGATCCGCTCCGAGAATAAACGGTGCAGCGTGGAAACTCTTGATTCGTCCCTCCGACGATGCATTTCTGATTAGTGAGGCGATTTCTTAATCAACAAAACATCTGTTTAATAATCAGCAATGAGATGAAAGCTCTCCAGGAAAGGGAGATTATAAGAATTTATTTTTAAATTAATAATAATTTACGTGCTTACATCTGCAGCCAGAGAAATTAAAAACAATGAATGACAGAAATGGTTATGGTAGATTAAAAAAATTTTACTTTCTGTCATTTCCTTCTCTGTAATTAATATCTAAACTCTATAGAACACATGTGGGGTGAGGAAAAAAGAGAATTGGGAAAGATAATGACTGGAAGGTCTAGAGACAGTTTTGTTAAGAGAGGTCAAAGATTGTTCTCACTGTATGCTGCGATCTGGAGGAAAAAAAATGTTCTAGAAGATCCTGTGCTGAGGTCAAACCACCAGGGATGCCAATAAATGTTCCACTGATCACTGTGTTTTGAACCAAAAGTTTTTTTTTTCAAAACTTAAAAAAATCATGCTGAATGGAATTTTTCAGATTTTATTTTTTAATTCACCGCAAGAAAAACGCTTCTTAGTCAACCTAACTGGTGATCCCTTCAAGTGTAGACGTTGCTGTATATCCATAGCGGGTTTTATTAAACAGCCGTTTTCCCAGAGTCCTTGCATTGCTTTGAATTTACGGCTTTTTCTTTCTCTTCCTAACACAGCAAAAGCGTAAGCTTCGCATCTACATTTCGAACACTTACACTCCCAGCAAGCCTGAGGGAGAGGAATCTGAGAAAGTGTCCTCCTGGGAGCTCAGAATGGAAGGCAAACTCCTGGAGGAAGTAAGTGAACAACGCAGGCTGGGAATCTGGCCTCGTGTTGCTGGGTTTTAGACGTTTTCTCGCCGCTTTCTGACTCCCAAGTATTTCGATTCCAGTTGTTGTTTCTGTAAGTTTTAGTTGCTCTTTGGCTACGACTGCGTGGCCAGATGTGCGTTTACTTCTTCCCCCTATTCAACCCCAGAAACAGCTAACACACACTCACGCTTTGGCACGCACAAAAACGCACACAGCAGCTCACGCTCTCTGTTGAAACGCGGAATTGAAACCGCTGGCCGTTGCATACCAAGAACTGACATGCCTCCCCTCCCTCCATCAATTCTGGCCCAGCTCATTGTGTTATCTGGGGACACAGAAGATGGATTCTTTTTTTTTTTTTTTCTTCCTCTTTCTGGTAATTTTTCCCCTCTTGCTCATTGGTTCAGGCATGTGTGTAGGAGCGTCGCATGAAGCGACTGGGGGAAAAAATTAAAAGGAAAATGGGAAGTCGGGGTAGAAGTGAGAGGGGTCACGTTGAGCAAACAGGCTTTGACAGGGCGGTTGGGAGGTTGTGTGGGTGGGGGGGGGGTTGCAACAGCTTTTTCTACTCAACGGTTTGGTTCCTCACTCTCGATGTGGTCAGAGCTAAACAATGCAGCTGTGGACTGACACTGCAGAGTAAGGCAACCCTGAGGCTAGGTGCGTTGTGTTGAGCTTTCACAGACTCTGACTCTCCCTCTTCTCCCTGTTTTTCAGGCTGGTAAGCAGAAGAAAAAGTTCTCCTCTTTCTTCAAAAGTCTTGTGATCGAGCTCGATAAGGAGCTCTACGGACCCGACAATCACCTCGTAGAGGTATGATGATCCGGTTTCACGACAAAAAGAAGAAATTAGAATCCCAAGGGTTACATTTATTCCTAATAAAAGCTTTTTGTCGTTGTTTTTATTAATCAGTATATTTATTGAAAGGATTTGGCATATTTGACAAATATTTTTATTCATACCCCCAAGTTTTTATATTCTTTTCTCATATTGATTTTAGTTGTGATAAACTAACACATAGTTCTGATTTAAGAGTAAAATGTCTATGTGCAGTTTTGCACATCACATCTTTTCAGGTATGTTGCTCTTAGCTTTTATAACGTAAAGTTTGAATTTTGTGCCGATTCATATCTATAGAGCAGCTTTTGTTTGACTCGCTACAGCTTGTCAGTGGTATTTAAGTACGGACTTTATCTTTGCTTGCTAGAATAGGCGTAGATTTGTAGCTCTGGATTTTTTGGATCAAGGTGATCACCAATGCATCCTCCATGAAGTCCAAAAAGTTTTCTTTTGTCAGTTGATTACAGCAACTTATTTAACTTAATCTCTAAAATATTTTTTGTTGAATTTATATCTTGATTTAAGAAAATTCATTCATTAGTGTATCTATTTTTCTCTCTAATTTCGTTTCTAGTGGCACAGAATGCCCACTACTCAGGAGACGGATGGTTTCCAGGTGAAAAGACCAGGCGATATTAATGTCAAATGCACTCTTCTGCTCATGCTTGACCATCAGGTAACAAGACCACTCTTATTGCCTTTAATTTCACTCTTATAATTACATTTTTTGTTAACCAGGCCAACATTTTTTCCTCTTTCACGTCTATTCAGCCCCCTCAGTATAAACTGGACCCTCGCTTGGCACGTCTGCTGGGAGTGCACACCCAGACACGGACCAGCATCATGCAAGCTCTCTGGCTCTACATAAAGAACAACAAGTTGCAGGACAGTCATGAAAAGGAGTACATAAACTGCAACCGTTATTTCAGACAGGTGAGACCGCATGGTCTCTAAAATGGTTAGAGGTGGACTATGGTTGGGCCATTTTAGTATTTCCATTATTTTCTGTTGGAGTTAATAATGTGTAGATTTTTTTTGCCCTCGTTTAGATGCTAAAAAATTAAATCCCTCTTTAACTTAAGTGTTTTTGGAGCTGTTGTTTTAATTTACAACTTGTTTTCAACTGGGCTTTCTGCCATTCATGAAATTCAATCTTATCCTTGCATGTTGTACGTTCTGCTTCCAAGACGTTGATCAACAACAGATTCTTTACTTCCTATCTAATATAACAACGAGAGATGCGGTCGTAAAGTCACCAAATATGTTAAAGCTGGTCAGAGTAAATTGTTAATGCGGATTTAACAGATTTATAGTTTGGAAACATGCATTGTACAAATATTACACTTTTAAAACATTGAACTAATTGACTGTTGCAACAAACCATCCCTTAGATCTTTGGATGCCCGCGCATGAAGATTTCTGATATTCCCATGAAACTTGCGGGTCTGCTGCACCACCCTGACCCCATCATCATCAATCACATCATTAGGTAAAGGAATAGTCGTTTTTTCTTCCTTCTGAAATGAGGCAAAGTTGAAAACTGTCATGTTGTCTTAACATATTTCTCCCTTATTTGAAAAACAAACACTGATTAGCTTTCCTGCTTTGTGTCTTCTCTGAGCAGCGTGGACCCCACAGATCAGAAGAAAACTGCCTGTTACGATATCGACGTGGAGGTTGACGACCCCCTGAAAGGCCAAATGAACGGCTTCCTGTCCTCCACCACCAACCAACAGGAAATTGCTGCCCTTGAAACGAAGGTTGGACCTGAGTGATTAATGCCTGCTATTTTTAAGCCTAGTCATAAACTGTTGTTTTGATTTCAGTTAAAAGAAAATTAAACATTGACTTTTACTGTTTGTAACAGATTCATGAAACAATTGAATACATCAACCAGCTTAAGACCGAGAGAGACTTTATGCTGAGCTTTAGCAATAATCCACAAGAGTTCATCAAGGACTGGTTGAAGTCTCAGTGCAGAGATCTAAAGGTAAATACATTTTTTTTATCATCCAATACTTTTAGAAACGTCTTGAAATTTAAACTGCATAAGCAGTGTGAATTAATATTAAGGCAAAATTTGGCTCAGGTTCTAAACAGGTACAATTTGAATAAGTAATTATATTACTACCGAAGTTTATCCATTAAATGTTCTGTTGTTTTGCAAGGTGGTGAAGAACTATGAATTTCTATCTAGACTTTAGTTCTGTAACAACAATCAAATCTTTTAAATTCCCACAGTCCAAACAGAAGAGTCAATTACAATGAGTGAATATGAGAGGAGTCGCTTTTTGGCTTCATTATAACAGAAAACTGAAACAAAAATATAGAACATCATAGGATTGCGTGTAATAAAGGCACAATTAATCATTTCGCTACTAAAAGAAACAGTGATTATTTTCTAGCAATATCCTTAAGTTTTACTACTATTACTATAATTTAAGTTCATAGACCTAAGCAATAATTTTAAACAGTGTTTTTCTTGTAGCAAAATTATATACCTTTATGTCATTCTGCTCTTTATAGTCTAATTCAAACTGATATTGGCTTGTTACCGTGCAGACTTATCTGCCAAGGTGCCTGCAGCTCCTTAAATAACACTGTACATAGATTTTAACCTGTAGCGGTATAACAAAATTACCTTAACACAATTGTAGTTTTTAAACTTTAACATTTAAAAACATTACAAAAGTAGGTTTTTTAAAGAATGTGCAGCGTCGTTTTATAGACTGTAATTATCTTTGGCCAAGTAGGACCTGTGTAAACATTTGAATGTCTGGTTTATCTAAGTAGTTTATTTAAAAAATAGCATGTAGAAAAAAAATCATTTAACTTTCGTTTTTACTTCATAGTAAAAGCAGATGAACCCTTCCGCTGTGCTGGAGGGAGCAGATTAAAACAAACTATGAACAGTTTTCCAATTTGCCTATTGGTAATATACATTAATTCATACTAGTTTAAATTCATAGTTAAAATTATGGTTTAACTGGACTAAATTAATTGGAATAAAAAAATCAGGTGATCAGTATCCAAGTAAGACAAGAGAAAATATGCAGAAAGAGCCTCCATTCATAAAATACAAACTATGAGGACAGCAAAAAATCTTATCCAGTATATACAAAGCTTTAAACCAAACCCATAATGAGACTGAGCTTAGACAACTGACATTTATCCTAGTTTAGAAAATAATTATACTGTAGCTTATTGAGTGTTAGACCTAAAACATGTATGAGGTAAAATCTGTCACCCGCCAACTATAAATTTTTGGCTTTAAAGGCTTAACCTGTCTACATTTTCAGTTGTTTTGGTGCACATAAGTTACGTCTTTATTAACTTAGCTTTTTAGTGTTCAGCCTTTGTTATAACATTGTGATAAAAAAATAAATAAAGTTTTACATCTTTCCCTTAGGATTGGAAAGTTTTCAGTGTGTTAATGAAGTTTTTCTGTATCACCAGCTGATGACTGATGTAGCTGGAAACCCAGAGGAAGAGCGGAGGACTGAGTTTTACCAGGCACCCTGGGTTCCAGAAGCAGTGGGCAGATATGTTTACTGCAAGGTAAGGACAAGAAGTATTTATGGTGTTTGTCTTTTGTGTTTGTAAAAGGTTGTGATCCAAATGTAACTTTGAATACTATTTTAGACTATTATTTGCTTTTCTAAAAAAAATTAGACCTACCCACTCCTGTCATCGTGCTCTTGATCTTGTGCCTAATGGATTAGACTGTAAACTCTCTTTTCTTATCAGTTGCTTGAAATTGTTACTATATAAATGCGCTTAATTGAACTGAAACAAAGGTGAAGACATTAAAAAAAGGGGCATGTTAAATGACATTTGTGTTACTGTCTGCATACAGTAATCCTCCTTTGTTTCAGGTGCAACAGAGGAGACAAGAGTTGGAGCAAGTGCTGGGCATCCGTCTCACCTAAAAGCACATACTAGAGTTGTCATAACCACATGTTGGCTTAGGTCAGCTCTATTGATGTCTGATTAATTGTAACTGGGAATAGTTCAGCGATTGTTGCAGGTTAAAATGTTCAAAAAGGCTTTTTTACTATTACCATGAAGGTGGGACAAAATGATGTGATTTATGTTGACATGTATTCAATTTGCCTTGTAAGTCGTTGTGAGCCTTTTGTTTTGTTTTGTTTTAAAGTTGCCTTGTTTATATATAATATATGTTACAAAATCCTGAAAACTGTTCTGGTGTGTTTTTTTTTATAACCATTCAGCTGCATGGTTTATTAAAGGAGTCTCTTCTCATATTAATAAAAAAAAACACCTTTACAAATCCAAAGTGCCCAGTGTTCTGTAAGAAATGCTTTAAAGCAGTCTAAAGCTTGCCATCCTATTTTGAAATATATGATTTTGTACCTAAAAACCTTAATTTTTGCAGTATTGTTTGGTTTTTTTTCATAAAAAGAGAAAACGTCAGAACATTTTTTTTAATGCAAAAATATATTTGAGTAATAAGTACTGTTTATGTTTTTGATATCTTTTTAATATTTGATATGTGGTAGGACAGGATTGTTCACATGAGAAAACATTTCACTTAACAAGCTCTCTTATTACCTTTTGAACGTTTACATGCTGTTTATTTGTTGTTGTTGGTTGTTTTGATTGTTTTAAGACCAAAAAGGCGAAATCTTGGCAGACATTGTGGAAGTTTCTTGATCAACAACAGTGCAAAGTCATACGTATCATATTGAGGAAAAAAAGTTTAACTGAAATGCTCTGTAAATGTTTGAACCATTCCACCATATTGTGCCAAAATGTGTTTAATGAATAAGAAATGCGTAAAAGCATTTTTGTACAGCTTCTTTGCAACATGTTTGCTTGTTTGTTCATAAGCTTTAATCTTTTATACATTCCAGGTATTTTTCAATAAATGTACTTGCAAATGTTTTTTAAAGCTGAGTTTTTGTAAGTTACTGCAAACAGTCCAGCATTTCTGTAAACTGCTTCCCATTACATGATCAGGTCAGATGACAGTGGTGCAGCCTCCGCTTTTGCTGTTGTACTGTTGCGTGTTTGGGCTGGTCTCAGAGCTCAGGTTCTTATGAAGGGCAGCCGTTTCAACAGGTAAATCTGGTTTTACTCAAACACTACCACTCATCTAAAAGCCAAGATAAATACAACCTTCCTCACTGAGCCTGCCGAGTCTTGTCTTGTAAACTGACACCTGTTTGCAATGGTGCCTGTCCCATTAACGGCAGCCTCTGCAAGCCCCTTTGTAGGCATAGCCAGTCCACGAAGAAGTCTGGTTAAAAAAAACAAACTAGGAAGTGTTATAGATACATTAATCTAGTTTTTTTTTTTTCTTTGCCAATCAATCGTTATAGTCTTGTGGGCTTTTAAAGTTGGAATAAAGGTTAATGAGCTCAAATTGTGTTAAAGAATATAACTGCATAACTTTTAAATTCAAGTCTAATCTTTGACGTCTTAGCTCATGTGACAACTCAAAAATACTCAAATGATGTATACATTCATACTTTTTTAGTATTTACTGTTTGCAGACAGTAGGATTTTCCAAATATCATTGGTGTTACAGATACGGAATAGAATACTTTTAAGTGCAGTTGCTGCTTTTATAGGGACCCCACAAGTAGAAAGCCAAACTAACATCTCTGCCACATGATTGGGTTTTAAAGTACATATGGTCAAACCTTGTTTGCCTACTTAGTATTTTATTGGTTTTTATGTATTTTTAATCCACTTAAATACATTTAGGTGTTGTTTTGTGCTATATTGTTATAATCATGTGTGGAATTGCCACAAAATAACTATACTCATTTAGTTATCTTTTAATGCTGTTTGTTAATGCAAAGGGCAGATTTATATATTTTTCAAAGCTTCATCTGTGAGAAACAGTTATGTGTTAGAAAATGAAATATACAGATCAAATGATTGAGATAGATAAACTTTTTCTGCAACTCTTTCAAAAATAAAAGATTTTGAGGTTGAGGTTTGTGAGATATATTTACATTGCATCTTGAAATTACAGATTTAGGTAGAAATCACGATATCTAAGTAAAAGTTGAATTAAAGCATGTTCTCATCAATGACATTGAAACAAAGTGTTTTTTTTTATTGCTTTTATGACAAATCACTGCAAACATACATTACTGATGTCCTATTGTATTGTTTTAAAATTCTGAAATATGTTATTTGGGAACCCTTGGATTAAACTAAGCAAACAATAGTTGAGTAAAGGAGAAGGAATAGAATTAATTCAGATTTCAGTTAAATATTCAATAAATATTCCGGAAGCAGAATCAGGAAGTAAAATAATTGCAATTTTAGTATTTGTTAAATGAAAGCAAAGTTGATTTATATAATTATTATTGACAAAATAAGTTTTAGCCACACCACTTACCAGTAGGGGGCGATAAACTGTGCATAAAATAAATAAATCCATGAAGAAGAAGTAGGAACTCACCGGAAATGCGCCTCCTGTCAAGCGGAAGCCGAAATTTCAAGATGGAGTTGGACGGAATCGACCATGTAGGTGTAACATTTTCGCTTGTTCTGTTAATTTAAATCGCTAAAGTAGCCGGAGACCCGTAAAGTATCGCTTTTAAGTGAATGTTTACTGTGAACCGACCGAGTTGCGTCGGTTTTGTGGGTCGCTCGTTTGAAGGCTTAAGGGATGTTTTCTCTGTAAAACAAGGGATATATTGTGGAGGTTTGCTGTCTCATTGTAGCTGAAGCTGCTAAAGCGCCACAAGCTCGCTGTCAGCACCGCTAACTCTAAACCTTTCCGTGGCACCTCGACCGGATTTAAATCAACTTCTGTGTAAACATAACGTCGGTTTATACCTTTTTTGTGCCTTTATAAGCCGCCAAGCTCTTAGTTTTATCACTTGTCAACCGAACGGTTACTCGATTATTAGCTAATGCTAACAATTGTTCATAATAGCAAAAGAATAAACACAAAAAAAGCTAAATTGAACATTACTTGATGGTATAAACACTGTTGTGTGGAAGGTTCTAAGTATATTTATAGCATTTGACTCACTTTAGGTAATTAGAACCCATTTATCAACCTTTTTATGGAGCAAGTAGTTTTGCTAATTGTATTTGTTTTTTCTAACATGGGTGTAAATAATGTTCTACACCTACTAATAATCTAAACTGTAGGCAGGTGAGTCGATGCCTCAAATAATTAGCTAATTCGTGTTGGGTGTAATAACAGACCATAATCTGTCATATGGAGACTTGTTGGCCCAACTGGGAATCTTAAACAAAAATGAAAGATTACATTTTTATGAAAGTGTTAAATCAAAAATAATACGTTTTTTTTTTTTTTTTTTACTGTAAATGCTTATTTTAAAGTTATTCTACTAAAAATTTATTTTGTTTATGATGGAAAATTTAAACAATTAATGTTGAGTTTGATTGTAATTTGACGTAGATTCTTTTATATATGTACATAATGAAATTAGTTTTTCCGTGACGTGTTTAGAGATTACGTTTTGTAAATTGTGCAATAAAAATGTGTGCAATTGTAGCTATTTTTTATATGAATGTTATTAAATTGACTATTTTATTCAAGGAGCCTAAAATAAAATAATCTTCTGAAATAAATAGATTGGCATTACAATCCTTATATGATCCAAGATGTGTTAAATGCAGCAGGTTTAAGACGACTCACCTTGTTGGGTGATACTGCTGCTATTGATTTAATACTTAAACAACATTAAGTGGTATTTTATTGATTTGTCCTTAATGAAGTTTGTATATTCTAAAGACTGTTGGCCACAACTGTGTGAAAAAACATTTTGCGATAATGTTTAAAATTGAGGAACTTGGGTCACTTCATATCAACATCTTGTCCTTGATGCCTGCCACAAGATATCCTGGAAACTTACAGCTAGTAACACTTTCACAAGAATGTAATAAAAATTAAAAAAACATGGAAAACATTTTGTATCATTTCTGTCTTTGATTAGTCTCACTATTTCATTTATTTTTTAATTGATAAAGATAATGTAAGCCTGATCCCAATTCACCGTACATTTAACATGATTGTTCATAGAGAAAAACAAAAACAGATTCATTGAAAATAGAAATGCTATAAAATTCCTGGGGACAGCAATATTAACAGTAATTAAACAGTAAGTTTGTTGCGTTAGTGAATCCTGCCGTATCAGAAATGTCCCTAAAGTCATTTTCTTGTCTGACAGATGGAGACGGGAGAGAGTAAAGGAGGATCGGGCCTCCGACAGTACTACTTATCGAAAATAGAAGAGCTGCAGGTGGGAAAAACAAGCAGATTTAGTGTAAATCCATCTGTTCATGCTTTATTTACGTTGTATTTTTTTCCCCACAAAAGCTGACTGTGAATGATAAGAGCCAGAATCTGAGACGTCTGCAGGCACAAAGGAATGAGCTCAACGCCAAAGGTAGATTATTACTATTTATTTATTTTCCCTGCTTTTAAAGTTCTGGTTTGGATTTGGGTGTAAACATTTGTTTTTGTTTGTCAGTGCGGCTGCTTCGCGAGGAGCTGCAGCTGCTGCAGGAACAAGGCTCGTACGTGGGGGAAGTAGTCCGGGTTATGGACAAAAAGAAGGTGTTGGTCAAGGTACGCTCTGGACTGACCCGCACCTTATCGCTTTGTCAGAATCAGAATCAGGCTTTATTGGCCAAGTATGCTCACACATACAAGGAATTTGTTTTTGGTTACACAGATGCTTGCAGTGCACAAATTTTGTTTCAATAAGTCTGAATTAACCGCTTTCCTTTGTTAACACAGGTGCATCCGGAAGGGAAATTTGTGGTGGATGTGGACAAGAACATTGACATCAACGATGTAAGCGTTGTAGCTTTGAAGGATTCAGGAGAAATCATTTCCAAAGTTTTTATGCTACTGTCGCTTTCCCACCAGGTTACCCCCAACTGCCGCGTGGCTTTGCGTAATGATAGCTACACTCTACACAAGATCCTGCCCAACAAGGTGGACCCTCTGGTTTCCCTGATGATGGTGGAGAAAGTGCCGGACTCCACCTACGAAATGATTGGTGGCCTGGATAAGCAGATCAAGGAGATCAAAGAAGTCATTGAGCTTCCTGTCAAGCATCCGGAGCTGTTTGAGGCTTTGGGAATCGCGCAGCCAAAGGTGGGTGAAAGTCAAGGAATGTTTAGAAACGCTGTTGTTTATGGATGTGAAATATCTTTCAGGGATCTAGTCTGTAAAAATTCCTGATGTGTTTTACCTGATTATAAAGCTAGTAATCATTTATAAAACATTCCCTTAACTCTCCATACTATTACAAAATTATACTTTCAGTATTCTCAAACAAAAAAAATGTATAGTCTTTAAAGTCCCAAAATTGCATGAATTGACTGAGCTGCAGTGGCTTCCTGCCCGCAGGGTGTGCTGCTGTACGGACCTCCAGGAACAGGGAAGACTCTGCTAGCCAGAGCTGTGGCTCACCACACAGACTGCACCTTCATCAGAGTCTCTGGCTCTGAATTGGTCCAGAAATTCATTGGCGAAGGTGAGTTCCCGTTTGTCATGTCTTGTACTTACTAAAATTAAAGATCATACAAAGATCTGGTTCATTTCTAACGCGTCTGCGTGGTCTCAGGGGCTCGTATGGTGCGGGAGCTGTTTGTCATGGCGAGAGAGCACGCTCCCTCCATCATCTTCATGGACGAGATCGACTCCATCGGCTCTTCTCGCCTGGAGGGCGGCTCCGGGGGAGACAGCGAGGTGCAGAGGACGATGTTGGAGCTGCTCAATCAGCTGGATGGATTTGAGGCGACTAAAAACATCAAGGTAACATTTTCATATTTTCTAATGATATTTCTTAGGAGTATAGGTAAAGTAACGCTGTGACACACGGCTCTGGATGTCAAACTGTTTTTATTTAAGAGTAGATTCTATTACAAAGTACACATTCTAAACTCTCTTTACTGTTTTATGTTAATGCATGATTAACTATAGATTAGTCTCTGCAGTCCGTTCCTTTGCTCTAAGGTTGCCAAATCCAGCTTCTTTGCTCTACTGAAACCTCCTTTATAACTTGAGTTTCAATTTGGATTCATTCTTTTAAGTCTTCTAAAGAAGGACTTGCACTCGTCAAAAGATGAAAATGTGTTGATACTGTTGTCGAAACATTTCTCTGTATCCTAAGGTACTCTTCGGATACATAAATTTAGATTAGATTATCCTTTATTGATCGCTCAAATATCAAATGCAAATTCACCATTGAAGTAATTATTTTTGGCCTCTTAGGTGCGCTGTAAGTGCTTCAAGTGGTTGAGATTCTAAAGCCCAGAAAGTGTTGGACAAAAAGCCAAGAAGATCTTTGCAACCTTCCTCAATGATATTTACTCCTAATGTTGTTCAGAGTCGTTTAGTTTATCTTCTTGGAAAAGATCAATTTACTGATCTGTAGCAGATAATCTCAACTCCAAGTTTGAAAACCTTGAGTGGTTCAGGGATAAATATGGTTTCAAAAATGATGTATAAGTATCAAAAATAAACTATATAAAGGTCATAAATTGTAGAAACTACATGTTTAGAAACCCAATACAATCTCTCATAACACAAGAAACACGCGTTTCCTCCATGCAGGTCATCATGGCCACCAACCGTATCGACATCCTGGACTCGGCTCTGCTCAGGCCAGGAAGGATCGACAGAAAGATTGAGTTCCCCCCTCCTAATGAAGAGGTGGGTTATCGCTACGTTTGGTCCTCCTTTTAGAAGCTTAGCTACCTGCTAAAAGGTGATCACACCTCTGCTTGGAACAGGCTCGTCTGGACATCCTGAAGATCCACTCCAGGAAGATGAACCTCACTCGTGGCATTAACCTGAGAAAGATAGCAGAGCTTATGCCGGGAGCCTCTGGTGCGGAGGTTAAGGTGGGAATAATGCTAATTTGAAGGATGCAGCGGCTTTATCAACATAAACTAAATGTGCTTATCGTGTTTGTTTCAGGGAGTCTGCACAGAGGCAGGGATGTACGCCCTGAGGGAACGGAGAGTCCACGTCAACCAGGAGGACTTTGAGATGGCCGTGGCGAAGGTGGGTACAACTTACCCTAAAAGTACTGAAGCCAACAGGATTAATCTGAAACCTTTTTTTTTCTCTTCACCAGGTGATGCAGAAAGACAGCGAGAAGAACATGTCTATCAAGAAGCTGTGGAAGTGAAGCAGTGCACACATTGCAAATACATATGTATATTTTCCTTTGTTTGTAATAGTCCATAATTAAATGGTTTCCCTGGTCAAAGTCTGGTTCTTCTCTAAACTGCATTCAGCTTTTATTACCTTTTAAAAACCGTTTCCAGTACTAGTTTGTCCAGCAGGGCAGATTTATTTCATCGTCTCACAGTTTACAACAATTTCCTGTGTAAATTCAAAACGTTCATTATTGGCACTTAACAGTATAGCTGCTATTAAAATAAGTCTTATAACCGATCACAAAAGAGCTTTCACATAGATTTAACTTGGTCCTGCATGCCTGAGATAGCAGTTATGCTACCACCGCACTTTAGAGATGTACAGTATTTACATTATCTGTGTCACTAACACACACACAGCTGTTCACTACAACAGTCTCAAAAGTCACTGCAGACTTAATTTGCAATAATGACAGTGCGACCACTGGATACAGTAACGATGGTCAAGATAAAATAAGTAGTGCACCCTTTCTTGGTCTGCAGGTGTGATAACAGTGGAAAAGCATCAGATGTGAATTTATTAGAGCATTTTTGCTACGTAAAAAGGCTTATAAAACAATTTCAGGTCTATTATTATTGTTCTACAGGGGCAAAAATGATTTAAGGTGTTGACGTCCCATTGAGGGCAGACCATGCAATGTTAGGAGCTTACAGCAGTAAAGAGTTCAATCTCAAATGCTGTTTATGTTCGCATGCTAGAAGTAAGGATGGTCTGATTTAACGCCTTATGCCAGACATGGAGGTAGAAGCATGCTGGTTTGGCGCGCCAGGACCTGTGCATCCATACACTAAAGCCATCTGACAGCAAGAACTTGATTCAAACTGGCTCATCAACAGGACTGATATTTAACGTCTCAGGAAAAAAAACATTTGAACTCAAAACGATGGAGCTCCCTTTGATCGAACCAACAGTACTCAAAAACTTTTATTGTCCAATGAGACATTTCTGCCTTTAGTCTATCCAAATAAAAAGTTGAAAGCCACAAAACGGCTTACATTTTTTAAAAATATCTAGGAAATTGCATTTTTTGTCAATTTTAAAGAACCATGGTTAAAAGTCTTATGTTTAATTAGGCAAAAACCTAAAAATAATGGACAGATTGTCGTCAATTAGATAATATTTGTGGAAATTGATTGCAAATGAATCATTTTTATCAAACTGGTGGCGGGTAAAAAGATGTAAAAGTATATTAGGGGTTTCATTTTGTTGTGAAAATTAAATGCATGTATTTAATCAGAACTGCTATAACTGGACATCTTCTTAGTCAAGCACCAATTTATCCTTACCATGCACAGTACAAATAATCTCACACCACTTCCTTCTCACTGTTTAGGTTAGAGCCAATCAGCACCAAAAGATCGTTAGTAGCGCCTCTACAATGTGTTCTAGCAGCACGGTGAAAAAAAAAGTGAGTTACGGTTAAATAGGGTGTAACTATTTTTCTTGTGACCATCAACCATCACAGAAACATTTTCCTTTTGCGGTCATAAGGTGGAATGGTTACATGGTGGTAAACACTTGACCTCTTGGTATCTCTGCACAACAGTCTCTGGGTCAGGAGGTTCGCTTGGTTAGCGCCTCACCCAGCACACTGGAACCCACTGGGGCTCCGTCTGCACTTTCTCCAGCAGCATCTGGAGCTCTGCCAGGGCCCTCACCAGGCACTCCTTAACCAGAACGTAGTCCACCCAATGGCCGTAGAACTCGTCCATCTTCTCTGCAGACTGCTTCATTTCCTGGAGATCCTCTTCCTGACGACAACAGGGGGAGACTTCAGTTTATTGTGTAAACACTAAGCTACTCTATAAAGACCTCTCATTACTAAATGGGTTGGTTTTGTCGTCGTGTGACTTACAGTGATTCTTTTGCTGAGAGAGGAAGAAGAGCCAAACGGTTTTCTTTGACAGTCGGGGAAGCAAGGCTTTACGAAGACGATGAACGGTTTAAACTCGGCTGTCCGCAGAGTCTTCAGAGCCTAAAAGATGCAGAAACATTCATCACACCATGCAGTTAAACCATGTAGCTTTCAGCACTACAGTCATTTATAGAGCAGGTTTAAGTAAAAATGCACAGAAAAGGCGCAAACCAGGACTTGAACTGAGCCAATCCTAAGTTTGATGATTTTAGAGTTTAGGATTTTATAGACTTTTAAGTGAAGGATGTCTAAAAGTTTCAACGCCCAGAATCCAGTCTTATCTTAGTAATTATTTCTCTGATGGCGTTAAAACCCAGTGCTACCAAACGCCCGTGCAGAAGTCGAGTTTTTAGTAGATGGAGTCAACGTGTGTAGTTCAAATTCAAAGTCAAAAGTTCAAATTTGTGTAAAATGTGTTATATTTTTTCCTATTTGAAAATAAAAAGTGTGTGAAACATTTGTATTTCTTGTTTCAATTCCGCAGGTCTAAAGAAAATTTGCGACTATTTGAACTTAGGGTATAAATATACTTTTCAGTGATGGTCTCAGAAGTTTTTTCTAAGAACAAGCAGCTTTTACATGAAGATAAATAAAACACAACAGGTCAGGCTTAGTCACTGAGCATCTTAAGATAGGGCAACTATTAGGTATGAAGTCCACAAATGGACTTTTTGGAACAGAAGCAGGAGGAACATTACCATAAATAAAAAAAACTCTTCTGAACATTCCACCCCAAAGTAAACCATGGTGTTTGTAGCATCATGCTGTGGGGAGTCCTTTTCCTCAGCAGCAACAATAAAGTTGCTTTTCAGCTGATGGGGAAAATGCAAGATCTGACCCATCTGGAGCAGAAAGCAGTGGCCCTTAAACACACCAGGCGGAGCTCCTTTTACTCAGGACTAAATCCAATAACGAATCTGACAGAACACTTGAAAACTGCTGTTTAAAAACACTTTCCATCCAACCTGAGAGAAATGCACTATTTTAAAACATGTCTGAGCCAAATCTTGAGCTGGTATATACATTCTACTAAGCTGCAATTGTGGTTCAAACAAGGGGATGTGAAGACAATCATACTAACCTCCGGCTGCACATCCACTAAACAGACCTTGTTTTGACTCAGGACTTTATGAATTGACTCCAAGCTGGTGCCGTACAGATTCTCTTTATATTCTCCATATTCAATAAACCTTAAGAAAAAGACAAATTCACAGATTGCGATTTGCAAAGGAAAAACAAAATGAATTAGGATGAGTGGGAGGATTTTTGCTTTAAGCTTACTTTCCATTCTGAATGTCCCCCTCGAAGGCCGCTCTGCTGATGAAGTGGTATTCCACTCCTTCCCTCTCGTGCGTCTTTCTGGGTCGGGTCGTGTCTTTAGTTCGAGTTTGGATTAGGTGGAGGTAAGAGCATGTTTCTGAACGTACCGGATGCATAAAACTAAAATGTACGGAAAATAGGCAACTATCACGGGAACAAAGCCGAGACTTACGCGGCACAGCCAGACCAAACCACCGAGGATTCTCAGCAATCACCTTCTGCTTCAGCTCAGTGACCCGAGCTCCCAACGAACCTGTGGCCCAGACAAAGAATTGTGCTTTAAAATATATGTACGTCAGATTATCCAGCAACATATCTTTTTTTTCCTCAATTCAGCATCAAATGTGCCACCTGCCAGACCTACCTATCAGTACTATAAGGCGGGGCTTCTCTCCAGGGCGTGGCAAATATTGCATAACTTCCTCATAAATCCAGAACTCGGGGTGATGGCTGTCCGGAGTCTGGGCCTCTGCTGGAGAGCCCTGCCGGTCCTTCTTGAGTCGGAAACTTCTGCGTAAACTGGCTGTGGTTGAGACGCGGGACAGAGAATTCAGACTCTGCAACAAAACCCTAAATACATAACTTATTGTTTTAAGCAGAATTTCATTGCAAGATTAACAGAGTGTTATATCGCGCTCTCCCTTTAAGGTTTATTTATATTTATGCATTTTTAACAGCCCATCTCTCTTATGTTCTGCAACACCTCATGGTTTGACGGTTTATTAGCATGTGTTTTGTCTTATTGCAAGTTAAAGCCTATATTTACTAAAAGATTGAAGAGGTATTGAACCTTAAAAAAGTTTGTTCATATTTTTCAACCTTATTATTTTTGTCTGCTTGGCAAAAAGTTTGGTCATCACAAACAAAGAGTTGTTTGTGATGACCACTCAACATAAAACACGGTAAGCACAGCGAGCTGCACAAAGGATGTCTCAAAAAGTCGAGTTTCAAATGATAAACGCAGCTATAATCATTTTAATGTGGACACTGAATACAAGCAATTTTAATAAAATAACAAATCGACACAGAGGATAAATAAGGTAATTAGCGACAAAATGCATCGGTGATTAGAGAGAATTTGGTAGTTTTAAATAGATTTGAGGAAACTGAGATGGAACTGATAACCAAGCAAAATCTGGCTTTAAAGCCATCTGATTGGATGGAATTCACAATTTATTTTTCTTGTAAGCTGACTTGATAAGATATTTGTTATGAATTTGTGATACATCAATAATTGGATCACAGACGGAGATGGAACAGAACATCAGAAGTGCAAAGAAAGACTTCGGAGCAAAACTCAGTTTTGGGAATGTTCGACTTATCAAAGTTTAGAGACCGTTCTCATGAGATTTTGTTACAATGTGAAACTGAATTTGAAGTTTAGATTACAAATTTTTTTTAAAATCACTCAAACAAGTACGTCAAAAACATAAAAGTAATACAATAAACTGCAAAAGATACAAAGCAAACAGAGCCAAATCAAATCAGACCTCTCACTCTTCCCGATTAGAAAACCATTTCCTGCTCCATACAACACAAGACAAACAAAGCAAACAGCATAAGAAACCAGTAAGAGTACCTGAGTAAAATTCCCATGAGAAAGCAGGGCCACAGAAGGCAGGAGCTGCCTTACTCTTGGGAAAAACTACAGCTCATATTAGACCATTCGTGTCACCAGCATTAATCACCAACACAACACGAGCTACAAAGCCATGCACACCGTGTTTGCCTTTCAAACACAGGGAAAACTGAGCTGGACGAAGCGCGAGGAGCTGAGGTTTGATGAGATGCCATGACGTCTCACAGAGACGATTTGAGAAGCTTGCTGGCTGCAGGATGATACGAAAAGCCTGTAATGTATTATTCTAACAAGCCTGTGTTGTTAGAATAAAGTAGCTAAAATGTGCGACGTCAAAGAAAGGAAGGCCATTCAAAAGCCCAACGAGCTAATCAGCAGGTTCCCTATGAAGAGCATGACGTCAGGAAATACTAGAAAGAAGACAGCAATCCATCACAAATGTGTTGAATTAATAGTAACCCTGCCTGCTGCAATGGCTTTACTAATAATCTAATACAATCTATTTGGGGAAGAGTAAAACCATGAACTAGTGTATTTAAAGTTCAGTTTAAAACTGTTCTAAATCAACATGTAAATAAATAAAACTGGAAAGAATAAAACGGGAAAAGAAACAATCAATACATTTACTCAACTATTTTCCCTAAGCACTCATGTATTCTCCCTATTTACACTAATATTCAGATTTTTAAGGTATGTAACTTAGTTATATGTATTCAACTGATGTGTAGGTCTATAATTCTCACATGTTTAAATAGTAATTTAAAAGATCTTTTCTAAATAAAAAAACTTTTGGCTGCTATTTTTTTAAGTGTTGAAAATTAAACGTGGAAACTTTGCCAGGATTGGGTTAAAAATATCTAACGTATTAAAAAAAGCCTCAGACTTAAAATATCTTTTGATCATATTGGATGTTATGTAAAATCTGACTTGGGTTCGTATCACCAAGTCTCCATGACTATGTTAAATCTCAGTTTCATTGTTTAAAGACTCTTTCTAATCAAGATGTTAGAGTTTAAGTTTCAAACAGAAGTGCAAAAGCAAATTAATATTTTAATGCATTTAAAGGATAAAGACTTAAAATTAAAAATGTAACTTGTCTCAGCATATTGTGTGTTTAAAAACAAAAAAAACTCGTTAAAAAACCTAAATGCACTAAGACCAGTCTGATATGGATTCTGTCTGGAGATGATGGGAAATTTGTGATTTTGATTAAATAAAAAACACCAGTCATGTATAAGGAACAACTAAAAACACAAACTAAACCCAAAATAACACCTGCAGTGTCCAAAAAAAGAAAAATATTAGCGCACAGACTAAGCCAACGTGTGATGTTGCAGGCGGCATGCTTCCTCACCTACGTCCTTTCCATTCAGAGCGCTCTTACTGTCACAGTCTTCTGTGGGACAACAAGCAGGGAAAGAACAGGGTAAGACGGGAGGGGACAATGCAGAGGGGACTCAGACAAGACCAAACAGCAGGCAAGTACGATAACAAGAAGAAAAGGTGTGGGATAAAACTAGATAAATAAAAACAAACATTTCAAAGCAAATTCATGATCCTGTATGAAGGAAGAACTGAACCAAAATGAGCCGTTTCTGAATTTTCAGGCAGGTCACTGGAAAGAATTTCATAACGGGATTAAGGCATGAAAATATGGTGATGTCGGCCCCGAGGTGTCAAACACAAAAATGAGAAGTAACTCAAAGAAGTATAAACATCCTTTTTTTTTGTAAATGTCTACCAGCTGTTATGTTTTTGTGTTTGCCACCCCAGGGCAGGATCCACTCTCTAAGGATGGTTCATGTTTTCTAACACGGGGGTTTCTGTACGTACCTTTCTCTGTCCGATCATCTGAAGTTGGCAATGTGAGAGCAACACAAAGTGTCAGGGCAGAAATTTTAAAAACCAACGTAATAGGCCTTCCACTGTACCATACTACAACACTTTAAAGCCTTTGTCCTATTAAAATTCTCCAAGCATCTTTCTGTTCTTACTGCATCTATCAGTCCTATTAGAAAAGTGTGGATATGAATTCTCGAGAAACGTTCAGGTACACTCATATACATGAATGCTGTTAATTTTGGCTTGTAAACAATCATTCTAATCAATGTTTCTAAAACACAACAAAGAAGATGACAAACGTACATGGTGGTCAGATATCCTGCCCATACAAAAATCCTGCAAAAGGAGATTTAAGCACATTTTGTTGGGGGTGCATGTATGTTTTTGAGCCTTTATGCAATTTTTAAACTGTAAATATTTGGTTAATATCCAGATAACTTCTACAGCCAAAAGGCTTTTTAGTAACAAAAACAAGTAGGTATGTCAGGAAGAGAATGGGAAAAAGGACAGAAGGAAGAAAGCAGGATAGGGAGGTAGGACATCACAGAAAAAAGAAAAAGGAAGGAGGGCTGAAGAAAAGATGGGAGGAAAAAAACAACGGCAAAAGAGAGTGAAGTAGAAAAAGAACCAAAGGAAGGTCACAAGAAAGAAAGGACCTAATGTCTAAACAACGGTTTAAGAACAACTAACATTATCAGCAGGTGTAAAAAAACATGGAAATTTAAATCCATATAAGAACCTTTTTAATTGAAATGTTTACATGTCTAGTAAAAAAAGTCTAGTACCTAAACTGTTTAGGTTAGATTTTTGAAAAGAAGAAAAAAACGTATATATTTGCTTTATCTCATGTTTAAACGAGATCTTTCATCATTTTTGAGATTTAACTCTAAATAATCTCTTTCTCTGCGTACCTCTGCATCGATCATGCATGTATGAAGTCGTAGCTTTTATATGAGCTTGTTGAGGCAAACAAGGCTTACATGTTGGAGCCTTTGGGGACAAAGGAGCCGGGAGAGAATTCATCTTCATTCTGTATCTCAGACGCCTGGAATCAGAACCAGAACCAAAATGTTTTAGTGACAGGAGGGAGAGTATAACAACATAATGATGTTATAATATAATAATTGGCCAACTAATAAGAACCATTTACCGTTCCTGAAAATGCGTGGATGGGATGAGGGCAGCGCGCAGGTTGCAGTCGCCGACTTTCTTGGCTTGCCACCAGGTGGCGTCCTCCTGGCTAACGACCTGAAGGATGTCCCCTCTCTT